>JASJOG010000127.1:0-35000 GCA_030142905.1 Heliopora coerulea
TGCGTTTATCCACTTCTCTGGCCAATATAGATAATTTTACAAACATTGGCGAGGTTTGGAAAACTTTCGACAAACGCAAAGAACTCAAGGCACAACTGTTGCACAGCTCCATTCACCAAGTGACTTATCTCGCGCAGATAAGGCGGTTTTGAGGAGGTTGAAAATTTTTGAGATAGACTCGACTAATCAACGAATTTTGATTTGTTTTATAATGTTTGGCTAGGGAAGATCATTTTAGAAGCTTTGGTTGGTTTCGCACAACTATTCTTCTTTCACCTATTTCTAACCATACTTATGACTTTTAACGTATAAGACTTAAAGAGACAATTTCAACACATTGCCATATATTTTGAAATACAGCTCGGATCATTGATCTAATGCTTTTATCCACTTCTCTGGCCCATATAAATAATTTTACAATCATTGGCGTGGATTGGCCAACTTTCGACAAACGCAAATAACTCAAGCCAAAACCGTTACACAGCTCCATTCACCAATCGTCTTATCTTGCGCAGATAAAGCGATTTTGAGGAGATTGAAAATTTTTGAGATAGACTCGTCTAATCAACGGAATTCGATTTGTTTTATAATGTTTGGGTGGGAAAGATCATTTTAGAAGCATTGGTTTGGTTTTGCTTAACTACTCTGCTTTCACCAAATTCTAGCCATACTTATGGCATTTAACGTATAAGGCGTAATGAGACAATTTCAACACATTGCCATATATTATGAAATACTGCTCGAATCATTGATCTAATGCTTTTATCCACTTGTCTGCCCCATATAGATCATTTTAGAATCATTGGCGAGGTTTGGCCAACTTATGACAAACGCCACTAACTCAAGCCACAACCGTTACAAAGCTCCATTCACCATTCGTCTTATCACGCGGAGATAGAGCGATTATTAGGTGATTGAAAATTTTTGAAAGCGACTCGTCTAATCAACGGAGTTCGATTTGTTTTATAATGTTTGAGTTTAAAAGAACATTTTAGAAGAAGAGGAAGTCTTTTGTTCACCTACTTGGTTTTCACCCATTTCTAACCATACTTATGACTCTTAACGTATAAAGCGTAATGAGACAATTTCAACACATTGCCATATATTTTGAAATACTGCTCGAATCATTGATCTAATGCTTTTATCCACTTCTCTGGCCCATATAGAGAATTTTACAATCATTGGCGAGGTTTGGACAACTTTCGACAAACGCAAATAACTCAAGCCACAACGGTTACACATCTCCATGCACTAATCGTCTTATCTCGCGGAGATAGAGCGATTGTGAGGAGATTGAAAATTTTTAAGAGCAACTCGTCGAATCAACGGTATTCGATTCGTTTTATAATGTTTGGGTTTAAAAGAACATTTTAGAAGCATAGGAAGTGTTTTGTACACTTACTTTGTTTTCACCCATTTCTAACCATACTTATGACTTTTAACGTATAAGACTTAAAGGGACAATTTCAACCCTTTGCCATATATTTTGAAATACTGCTCGAATCATTGATCTAATGCTTTTATCCACTTCTCTGGCCCATATAGATAATTTTAAAATCATTGTCGAGGATTGGCCAACTTTCGACAAACGCCACTAACTCAAGCTACAACCGTTGCACAGCTCCATTCACCAATCGTCTTTTCTCGCGGAGATAAAGCGATTTTGAGGAGATTGAAAATTTTTTAAAGCGACTCGACTAATCAACGGTATTTGATTTCTTTTATAATGTTTGGGTGGGAAAGATCATTTTAGAAGCATTGGGTTAGTTTCGCACAACTATTCTGCTTTCACCCTATTCTTGCCATACTTATGGCATTTAACGTATAAGGAGTAACGGTGCAATTTCAACACATTGCGATATATGTTGAAATACTGCTCGAATCATTGATCTAATTCTTTTATCCACTTCTCTGGCCCATATTGATCATTTTGCAATTATTGGCGAGGTTTGGCCAACTTTCGACAAACGCAAATAACTCAAGCCACAACCGTTACAAAGCTCCATTCACCATTCGTCTTTTCTCGTGGAGATAGAGCGATTTTGAGGAGATTGAAAATTTTTGAGAGCAACTCGTGGAATCGAGGAAATTCGATTTGTTTTATAATGTTTGGGTGGGAAAGATCATATTAGAAGCATTGTGTTGGTTTCACACAACTATTTTGCTTTCACCCAATTCTAACCATACTTACGGCTTTTAATGTATAAGGCGTAACCGGACAATTTCAAGATATTGCCAAATTTTCAGAAATACTGCTCCAATCAATGAAATAATACTTTTATCCTATTCTGTGACGCGAAAAAATCACTTTGCAATCATTGGAGAGGTTTGGCCAACTTTCGACAAAAGCGACTAACTCAAGCCACAACCGTTACACTTCTCCATGCACTAATCGTCTTATCTCGCGGAGATAAAGCGATATTGAGGAGATTGAAAATTTTTGATAGCGACTCGTCTAATCAACGGTATTCGATTTGTTTGATGAAGTCTGCTTGGAAAAGATCATTTTAGAAGCATTGGGTTGGTTTCTCACAACTATTCTACTTTCACCGTTGCTTTCATCTAATGCTTTTATCCACTTCTCTGGCCCATTTAGATCATTTTACAATCATTGGCGAGGTTTGGCCAACTTTCGACAAAAGCGACTAAATCAAGCCACAACCATTACACATCTCCTTGCACTAATCGTCTTATCTCGCGGAGATAAAGCGATCTTGAGGAGATTGAAAATTTTTGAAAGCGACTCGTCTAATCAACGTTATTCGATTTGTTTTATAATGTTTGGTTAAAAAAGATCATTTTAGAAGCATTGGGTTTGGTTTCGCACAACTGTTCTGGTTTCACCCAATTCTAGCCATACTTATGGCATTTGACGTATAAAGCGTAACGGGACAATTTCAACACATTGCCATATATTTTGAAATAGTGCTCGAATCATTGATCTAATGCTTTTATCCACTTCTCTGGCCCATATAAATAATTTTACAATCGTTGGCGAGGTTTGGCCAACTATCGACAAACGCAAATAACACAAGCTACAACCTTTACGAAGCTCCATTCACCATTCGTCTTATCTCGCGGAAATAGAGCGACTTATAGGAGATTGAAAATTTTTGAGAGCAACTCGTCGAATCAACGGATTTCGATATGTTTTATAATGTTTGGGTAGGAAAGATAATTTTAGAAGCATTGGGTTGGTTTCGAACAGCTATTCTGCTATCACCCAATTCTAACCATACTTATGGCTTTTAACGTATAAAGCGTAATGAGACAATTTCAACACATTGCCATATATATTGAATTACTGCTAGAATCATTGATCTAATGCGTTTATCCACTTCTCTGGCCAATATAGATAATTTTACAAACATTGGCGAGGTTTGGAAAACTTTCGACAAACGCAAAGAACTCAAGGCACAACTGTTGCACAGCTCCATTCACCAAGTGACTTATCTCGCGCAGATAAGGCGGTTTTGAGGAGGTTGAAAATTTTTGAGATAGACTCGACTAATCAACGAATTTTGATTTGTTTTATAATGTTTGGCTAGGGAAGATCATTTTAGAAGCTTTGGTTGGTTTCGCACAACTATTCTTCTTTCACCTATTTCTAACCATACTTATGACTTTTAACGTATAAGACTTAAAGAGACAATTTCAACACATTGCCATATATTTTGAAATACAGCTCGGATCATTGATCTAATGCTTTTATCCACTTCTCTGGCCCATATAAATAATTTTACAATCATTGGCGTGGATTGGCCAACTTTCGACAAACGCAAATAACTCAAGCCAAAACCGTTACACAGCTCCATTCACCAATCGTCTTATCTTGCGCAGATAAAGCGATTTTGAGGAGATTGAAAATTTTTGAGATAGACTCGTCTAATCAACGGAATTCGATTTGTTTTATAATGTTTGGGTGGGAAAGATCATTTTAGAAGCATTGGTTTGGTTTTGCTTAACTACTCTGCTTTCACCAAATTCTAGCCATACTTATGGCATTTAACGTATAAGGCGTAATGAGACAATTTCAACACATTGCCATATATTATGAAATACTGCTCGAATCATTGATCTAATGCTTTTATCCACTTGTCTGCCCCATATAGATCATTTTAGAATCATTGGCGAGGTTTGGCCAACTTATGACAAACGCCACTAACTCAAGCCACAACCGTTACAAAGCTCCATTCACCATTCGTCTTATCACGCGGAGATAGAGCGATTATTAGGTGATTGAAAATTTTTGAAAGCGACTCGTCTAATCAACGGAGTTCGATTTGTTTTATAATGTTTGAGTTTAAAAGAACATTTTAGAAGAAGAGGAAGTCTTTTGTTCACCTACTTGGTTTTCACCCATTTCTAACCATACTTATGACTCTTAACGTATAAAGCGTAATGAGACAATTTCAACACATTGCCATATATTTTGAAATACTGCTCGAATCATTGATCTAATGCTTTTATCCACTTCTCTGGCCCATATAGAGAATTTTACAATCATTGGCGAGGTTTGGACAACTTTCGACAAACGCAAATAACTCAAGCCACAACGGTTACACATCTCCATGCACTAATCGTCTTATCTCGCGGAGATAGAGCGATTTTGAGGAGATTGAAAATTTTTAAGAGCAACTCGTCGAATCAACGGTATTCGATTCGTTTTATAATGTTTGGGTTTAAAAGAACATTTTAGAAGCATAGGAAGTGTTTTGTACACTTACTTTGTTTTCACCCATTTCTAACCATACTTATGACTTTTAACGTATAAGACTTAAAGGGACAATTTCAACCCTTTGCCATATATTTTGAAATACTGCTCGAATCATTGATCTAATGCTTTTATCCACTTGTCTGCCCCATATAGATCATTTTAGAATCATTGGCGAGGTTTGGCCAACTTATGACAAACGCCACTAACTCAAGCCACAACCGTTACAAAGCTCCATTCACCATTCGTCTTATCACGCGGAGATAGAGCGATTATTAGGTGATTGAAAATTTTTGAAAGCGACTCGTCTAATCAACGGAGTTCGATTTGTTTTATAATGTTTGAGTTTAAAAGAACATTTTAGAAGAAGAGGAAGTCTTTTGTTCACCTACTTGGTTTTCACCCATTTCTAACCATACTTATGACTTTTAACGTATAAAGCGTAATGAGACAATTTCAACACATTGCCATATATTTTGAAATACTGCTCGAATCATTGATCTAATGCTTTTATCCACTTCTCTGGCCCATATAGAGAATTTTACAATCATTGGCGAGGTTTGGACAACTTTCGACAAACGCAAATAACTCAAGCCACAACGGTTACACATCTCCATGCACTAATCGTCTTATCTCGCGGAGATAGAGCGATTTTGAGGAGATTGAAAATTTTTAAGAGCAACTCGTCGAATCAACGGTATTCGATTCGTTTTATAATGTTTGGGTTTAAAAGAACATTTTAGAAGCATAGGAAGTGTTTTGTACACTTACTTTGTTTTCACCCATTTCTAACCATACTTATGACTTTTAACGTATAAGACTTAAAGGGACAATTTCAACCCTTTGCCATATATTTTGAAATACTGCTCGAATCATTGATCTAATGCTTTTATCCACTTCTCTGGCCCATATAGATAATTTTAAAATCATTGTCGAGGATTGGCCAACTTTCGACAAACGCCACTAACTCAAGCTACAACCGTTGCACAGCTCCATTCACCAATCGTCTTTTCTCGCGGAGATAAAGCGATTTTGAGGAGATTGAAAATTTTTTAAGCGACTCGACTAATCAACGGTATTTGATTTCTTTTATAATGTTTGGGTGGGAAAGATCATTTTAGAAGCATTGGGTTAGTTTCGCACAACTATTCTGCTTTCACCCTATTCTTGCCATACTTATGGCATTTAACGTATAAGGAGTAACGGTGCAATTTCAACACATTGCGATATATGTTGAAATACTGCTCGAATCATTGATCTAATTCTTTTATCCACTTCTCTGGCCCATATTGATCATTTTGCAATTATTGGCGAGGTTTGGCCAACTTTCGACAAACGCAAATAACTCAAGCCACAACCGTTACAAAGCTCCATTCACCATTCGTCTTTTCTCGTGGAGATAGAGCGATTTTGAGGAGATTGAAAATTTTTGAGAGCAACTCGTGGAATCGAGGAAATTCGATTTGTTTTATAATGTTTGGGTGGGAAAGATCATATTAGAAGCATTGTGTTGGTTTCACACAACTATTTTGCTTTCACCCAATTCTAACCATACTTACGGCTTTTAATGTATAAGGCGTAACCGGACAATTTCAAGATATTGCCAAATTTTCAGAAATACTGCTCCAATCAATGAAATAATACTTTTATCCTATTCTGTGACGCGAAAAAATCACTTTGCAATCATTGGAGAGGTTTGGCCAACTTTCGACAAAAGCGACTAACTCAAGCCACAACCGTTACACTTCTCCATGCACTAATCGTCTTATCTCGCGGAGATAAAGCGATATTGAGGAGATTGAAAATTTTTGATAGCGACTCGTCTAATCAACGGTATTCGATTTGTTTGATGAAGTCTGCTTGGAAAAGATCATTTTAGAAGCATTGGGTTGGTTTCTCACAACTATTCTACTTTCACCGTTGCTTTCATCTAATGCTTTTATCCACTTCTCTGGCCCATTTAGATCATTTTACAATCATTGGCGAGGTTTGGCCAACTTTCGACAAAAGCGACTAAATCAAGCCACAACCATTACACATCTCCTTGCACTAATCGTCTTATCTCGCGGAGATAAAGCGATCTTGAGGAGATTGAAAATTTTTGAAAGCGACTCGTCTAATCAACGTTATTCGATTTGTTTTATAATGTTTGGTTAAAAAAGATCATTTTAGAAGCATTGGGTTTGGTTTCGCACAACTGTTCTGGTTTCACCCAATTCTAGCCATACTTATGGCATTTGACGTATAAAGCGTAACGGGACAATTTCAACACATTGCCATATATTTTGAAATAGTGCTCGAATCATTGATCTAATGCTTTTATCCACTTCTCTGGCCCATATAAATAATTTTACAATCGTTGGCGAGGTTTGGCCAACTATCGACAAACGCAAATAACACAAGCTACAACCTTTACGAAGCTCCATTCACCATTCGTCTTATCTCGCGGAAATAGAGCGACTTATAGGAGATTGAAAATTTTTGAGAGCAACTCGTCGAATCAACGGATTTCGATATGTTTTATAATGTTTGGGTAGGAAAGATAATTTTAGAAGCATTGGGTTGGTTTCGAACAGCTATTCTGCTATCACCCAATTCTAACCATACTTATGGCTTTTAACGTATAAAGCGTAATGAGACAATTTCAACACATTGCCATATATATTGAATTACTGCTAGAATCATTGATCTAATGCGTTTATCCACTTCTCTGGCCAATATAGATAATTTTACAAACATTGGCGAGGTTTGGAAAACTTTCGACAAACGCAAAGAACTCAAGGCACAACTGTTGCACAGCTCCATTCACCAAGTGACTTATCTCGCGCAGATAAGGCGGTTTTGAGGAGGTTGAAAATTTTTGAGATAGACTCGACTAATCAACGAATTTTGATTTGTTTTATAATGTTTGGCTAGGGAAGATCATTTTAGAAGCTTTGGTTGGTTTCGCACAACTATTCTTCTTTCACCTATTTCTAACCATACTTATGACTTTTAACGTATAAGACTTAAAGAGACAATTTCAACACATTGCCATATATTTTGAAATACAGCTCGGATCATTGATCTAATGCTTTTATCCACTTCTCTGGCCCATATAAATAATTTTACAATCATTGGCGTGGATTGGCCAACTTTCGACAAACGCAAATAACTCAAGCCAAAACCGTTACACAGCTCCATTCACCAATCGTCTTATCTTGCGCAGATAAAGCGATTTTGAGGAGATTGAAAATTTTTGAGATAGACTCGTCTAATCAACGGAATTCGATTTGTTTTATAATGTTTGGGTGGGAAAGATCATTTTAGAAGCATTGGTTTGGTTTTGCTTAACTACTCTGCTTTCACCAAATTCTAGCCATACTTATGGCATTTAACGTATAAGGCGTAATGAGACAATTTCAACACATTGCCATATATTATGAAATACTGCTCGAATCATTGATCTAATGCTTTTATCCACTTGTCTGCCCCATATAGATCATTTTAGAATCATTGGCGAGGTTTGGCCAACTTATGACAAACGCCACTAACTCAAGCCACAACCGTTACAAAGCTCCATTCACCATTCGTCTTATCACGCGGAGATAGAGCGATTATTAGGTGATTGAAAATTTTTGAAAGCGACTCGTCTAATCAACGGAGTTCGATTTGTTTTATAATGTTTGAGTTTAAAAGAACATTTTAGAAGAAGAGGAAGTCTTTTGTTCACCTACTTGGTTTTCACCCATTTCTAACCATACTTATGACTCTTAACGTATAAAGCGTAATGAGACAATTTCAACACATTGCCATATATTTTGAAATACTGCTCGAATCATTGATCTAATGCTTTTATCCACTTCTCTGGCCCATATAGAGAATTTTACAATCATTGGCGAGGTTTGGACAACTTTCGACAAACGCAAATAACTCAAGCCACAACGGTTACACATCTCCATGCACTAATCGTCTTATCTCGCGGAGATAGAGCGATTGTGAGGAGATTGAAAATTTTTAAGAGCAACTCGTCGAATCAACGGTATTCGATTCGTTTTATAATGTTTGGGTTTAAAAGAACATTTTAGAAGCATAGGAAGTGTTTTGTACACTTACTTTGTTTTCACCCATTTCTAACCATACTTATGACTTTTAACGTATAAGACTTAAAGGGACAATTTCAACCCTTTGCCATATATTTTGAAATACTGCTCGAATCATTGATCTAATGCTTTTATCCACTTCTCTGGCCCATATAGATAATTTTAAAATCATTGTCGAGGATTGGCCAACTTTCGACAAACGCCACTAACTCAAGCTACAACCGTTGCACAGCTCCATTCACCAATCGTCTTTTCTCGCGGAGATAAAGCGATTTTGAGGAGATTGAAAATTTTTTAAAGCGACTCGACTAATCAACGGTATTTGATTTCTTTTATAATGTTTGGGTGGGAAAGATCATTTTAGAAGCATTGGGTTAGTTTCGCACAACTATTCTGCTTTCACCCTATTCTTGCCATACTTATGGCATTTAACGTATAAGGAGTAACGGTGCAATTTCAACACATTGCGATATATGTTGAAATACTGCTCGAATCATTGATCTAATTCTTTTATCCACTTCTCTGGCCCATATTGATCATTTTGCAATTATTGGCGAGGTTTGGCCAACTTTCGACAAACGCAAATAACTCAAGCCACAACCGTTACAAAGCTCCATTCACCATTCGTCTTTTCTCGTGGAGATAGAGCGATTTTGAGGAGATTGAAAATTTTTGAGAGCAACTCGTGGAATCGAGGAAATTCGATTTGTTTTATAATGTTTGGGTGGGAAAGATCATATTAGAAGCATTGTGTTGGTTTCACACAACTATTTTGCTTTCACCCAATTCTAACCATACTTACGGCTTTTAATGTATAAGGCGTAACCGGACAATTTCAAGATATTGCCAAATTTTCAGAAATACTGCTCCAATCAATGAAATAATACTTTTATCCTATTCTGTGACGCGAAAAAATCACTTTGCAATCATTGGAGAGGTTTGGCCAACTTTCGACAAAAGCGACTAACTCAAGCCACAACCGTTACACTTCTCCATGCACTAATCGTCTTATCTCGCGGAGATAAAGCGATATTGAGGAGATTGAAAATTTTTGATAGCGACTCGTCTAATCAACGGTATTCGATTTGTTTGATGAAGTCTGCTTGGAAAAGATCATTTTAGAAGCATTGGGTTGGTTTCTCACAACTATTCTACTTTCACCGTTGCTTTCATCTAATGCTTTTATCCACTTCTCTGGCCCATTTAGATCATTTTACAATCATTGGCGAGGTTTGGCCAACTTTCGACAAAAGCGACTAAATCAAGCCACAACCATTACACATCTCCTTGCACTAATCGTCTTATCTCGCGGAGATAAAGCGATCTTGAGGAGATTGAAAATTTTTGAAAGCGACTCGTCTAATCAACGTTATTCGATTTGTTTTATAATGTTTGGTTAAAAAAGATCATTTTAGAAGCATTGGGTTTGGTTTCGCACAACTGTTCTGGTTTCACCCAATTCTAGCCATACTTATGGCATTTGACGTATAAAGCGTAACGGGACAATTTCAACACATTGCCATATATTTTGAAATAGTGCTCGAATCATTGATCTAATGCTTTTATCCACTTCTCTGGCCCATATAAATAATTTTACAATCGTTGGCGAGGTTTGGCCAACTATCGACAAACGCAAATAACACAAGCTACAACCTTTACGAAGCTCCATTCACCATTCGTCTTATCTCGCGGAAATAGAGCGACTTATAGGAGATTGAAAATTTTTGAGAGCAACTCGTCGAATCAACGGATTTCGATATGTTTTATAATGTTTGGGTAGGAAAGATAATTTTAGAAGCATTGGGTTGGTTTCGAACAGCTATTCTGCTATCACCCAATTCTAACCATACTTATGGCTTTTAACGTATAAAGCGTAATGAGACAATTTCAACACATTGCCATATATATTGAATTACTGCTAGAATCATTGATCTAATGCGTTTATCCACTTCTCTGGCCAATATAGATAATTTTACAAACATTGGCGAGGTTTGGAAAACTTTCGACAAACGCAAAGAACTCAAGGCACAACTGTTGCACAGCTCCATTCACCAAGTGACTTATCTCGCGCAGATAAGGCGGTTTTGAGGAGGTTGAAAATTTTTGAGATAGACTCGACTAATCAACGAATTTTGATTTGTTTTATAATGTTTGGCTAGGGAAGATCATTTTAGAAGCTTTGGTTGGTTTCGCACAACTATTCTTCTTTCACCTATTTCTAACCATACTTATGACTTTTAACGTATAAGACTTAAAGAGACAATTTCAACACATTGCCATATATTTTGAAATACAGCTCGGATCATTGATCTAATGCTTTTATCCACTTCTCTGGCCCATATAAATAATTTTACAATCATTGGCGTGGATTGGCCAACTTTCGACAAACGCAAATAACTCAAGCCAAAACCGTTACACAGCTCCATTCACCAATCGTCTTATCTTGCGCAGATAAAGCGATTTTGAGGAGATTGAAAATTTTTGAGATAGACTCGTCTAATCAACGGAATTCGATTTGTTTTATAATGTTTGGGTGGGAAAGATCATTTTAGAAGCATTGGTTTGGTTTTGCTTAACTACTCTGCTTTCACCAAATTCTAGCCATACTTATGGCATTTAACGTATAAGGCGTAATGAGACAATTTCAACACATTGCCATATATTATGAAATACTGCTCGAATCATTGATCTAATGCTTTTATCCACTTGTCTGCCCCATATAGATCATTTTAGAATCATTGGCGAGGTTTGGCCAACTTATGACAAACGCCACTAACTCAAGCCACAACCGTTACAAAGCTCCATTCACCATTCGTCTTATCACGCGGAGATAGAGCGATTATTAGGTGATTGAAAATTTTTGAAAGCGACTCGTCTAATCAACGGAGTTCGATTTGTTTTATAATGTTTGAGTTTAAAAGAACATTTTAGAAGAAGAGGAAGTCTTTTGTTCACCTACTTGGTTTTCACCCATTTCTAACCATACTTATGACTCTTAACGTATAAAGCGTAATGAGACAATTTCAACACATTGCCATATATTTTGAAATACTGCTCGAATCATTAATCTAATGCTTTTATCCACTTCTCTGGCCCATATAGAGAATTTTACAATCATTGGCGAGGTTTGGACAACTTTCGACAAACGCAAATAACTCAAGCCACAACGGTTACACATCTCCATGCACTAATCGTCTTATCTCGCGGAGATAGAGCGATTTTGAGGAGATTGAAAATTTTTAAGAGCAACTCGTCGAATCAACGGTATTCGATTCGTTTTATAATGTTTGGGTTTAAAAGAACATTTTAGAAGCATAGGAAGTGTTTTGTACACTTACTTTGTTTTCACCCATTTCTAACCATACTTATGACTTTTAACGTATAAGACTTAAAGGGACAATTTCAACCCTTTGCCATATATTTTGAAATACTGCTCGAATCATTGATCTAATGCTTTTATCCACTTGTCTGCCCCATATAGATCATTTTAGAATCATTGGCGAGGTTTGGCCAACTTATGACAAACGCCACTAACTCAAGCCACAACCGTTACAAAGCTCCATTCACCATTCGTCTTATCACGCGGAGATAGAGCGATTATTAGGTGATTGAAAATTTTTGAAAGCGACTCGTCTAATCAACGGAGTTCGATTTGTTTTATAATGTTTGAGTTTAAAAGAACATTTTAGAAGAAGAGGAAGTCTTTTGTTCACCTACTTGGTTTTCACCCATTTCTAACCATACTTATGACTTTTAACGTATAAAGCGTAATGAGACAATTTCAACACATTGCCATATATTTTGAAATACTGCTCGAATCATTGATCTAATGCTTTTATCCACTTCTCTGGCCCATATAGAGAATTTTACAATCATTGGCGAGGTTTGGACAACTTTCGACAAACGCAAATAACTCAAGCCACAACGGTTACACATCTCCATGCACTAATCGTCTTATCTCGCGGAGATAGAGCGATTTTGAGGAGATTGAAAATTTTTAAGAGCAACTCGTCGAATCAACGGTATTCGATTCGTTTTATAATGTTTGGGTTTAAAAGAACATTTTAGAAGCATAGGAAGTGTTTTGTACACTTACTTTGTTTTCACCCATTTCTAACCATACTTATGACTTTTAACGTATAAGACTTAAAGGGACAATTTCAACCCTTTGCCATATATTTTGAAATACTGCTCGAATCATTGATCTAATGCTTTTATCCACTTCTCTGGCCCATATAGATAATTTTAAAATCATTGTCGAGGATTGGCCAACTTTCGACAAACGCCACTAACTCAAGCTACAACCGTTGCACAGCTCCATTCACCAATCGTCTTTTCTCGCGGAGATAAAGCGATTTTGAGGAGATTGAAAATTTTTTAAGCGACTCGACTAATCAACGGTATTTGATTTCTTTTATAATGTTTGGGTGGGAAAGATCATTTTAGAAGCATTGGGTTAGTTTCGCACAACTATTCTGCTTTCACCCTATTCTTGCCATACTTATGGCATTTAACGTATAAGGAGTAACGGTGCAATTTCAACACATTGCGATATATGTTGAAATACTGCTCGAATCATTGATCTAATTCTTTTATCCACTTCTCTGGCCCATATTGATCATTTTGCAATTATTGGCGAGGTTTGGCCAACTTTCGACAAACGCAAATAACTCAAGCCACAACCGTTACAAAGCTCCATTCACCATTCGTCTTTTCTCGTGGAGATAGAGCGATTTTGAGGAGATTGAAAATTTTTGAGAGCAACTCGTGGAATCGAGGAAATTCGATTTGTTTTATAATGTTTGGGTGGGAAAGATCATATTAGAAGCATTGTGTTGGTTTCACACAACTATTTTGCTTTCACCCAATTCTAACCATACTTACGGCTTTTAATGTATAAGGCGTAACCGGACAATTTCAAGATATTGCCAAATTTTCAGAAATACTGCTCCAATCAATGAAATAATACTTTTATCCTATTCTGTGACGCGAAAAAATCACTTTGCAATCATTGGAGAGGTTTGGCCAACTTTCGACAAAAGCGACTAACTCAAGCCACAACCGTTACACTTCTCCATGCACTAATCGTCTTATCTCGCGGAGATAAAGCGATATTGAGGAGATTGAAAATTTTTGATAGCGACTCGTCTAATCAACGGTATTCGATTTGTTTGATGAAGTCTGCTTGGAAAAGATCATTTTAGAAGCATTGGGTTGGTTTCTCACAACTATTCTACTTTCACCGTTGCTTTCATCTAATGCTTTTATCCACTTCTCTGGCCCATTTAGATCATTTTACAATCATTGGCGAGGTTTGGCCAACTTTCGACAAAAGCGACTAAATCAAGCCACAACCATTACACATCTCCTTGCACTAATCGTCTTATCTCGCGGAGATAAAGCGATCTTGAGGAGATTGAAAATTTTTGAAAGCGACTCGTCTAATCAACGTTATTCGATTTGTTTTATAATGTTTGGTTAAAAAAGATCATTTTAGAAGCATTGGGTTTGGTTTCGCACAACTGTTCTGGTTTCACCCAATTCTAGCCATACTTATGGCATTTGACGTATAAAGCGTAACGGGACAATTTCAACACATTGCCATATATTTTGAAATAGTGCTCGAATCATTGATCTAATGCTTTTATCCACTTCTCTGGCCCATATAAATAATTTTACAATCGTTGGCGAGGTTTGGCCAACTATCGACAAACGCAAATAACACAAGCTACAACCTTTACGAAGCTCCATTCACCATTCGTCTTATCTCGCGGAAATAGAGCGACTTATAGGAGATTGAAAATTTTTGAGAGCAACTCGTCGAATCAACGGATTTCGATATGTTTTATAATGTTTGGGTAGGAAAGATAATTTTAGAAGCATTGGGTTGGTTTCGAACAGCTATTCTGCTATCACCCAATTCTAACCATACTTATGGCTTTTAACGTATAAAGCGTAATGAGACAATTTCAACACATTGCCATATATATTGAATTACTGCTAGAATCATTGATCTAATGCGTTTATCCACTTCTCTGGCCAATATAGATAATTTTACAAACATTGGCGAGGTTTGGAAAACTTTCGACAAACGCAAAGAACTCAAGGCACAACTGTTGCACAGCTCCATTCACCAAGTGACTTATCTCGCGCAGATAAGGCGGTTTTGAGGAGGTTGAAAATTTTTGAGATAGACTCGACTAATCAACGAATTTTGATTTGTTTTATAATGTTTGGCTAGGGAAGATCATTTTAGAAGCTTTGGTTGGTTTCGCACAACTATTCTTCTTTCACCTATTTCTAACCATACTTATGACTTTTAACGTATAAGACTTAAAGAGACAATTTCAACACATTGCCATATATTTTGAAATACAGCTCGGATCATTGATCTAATGCTTTTATCCACTTCTCTGGCCCATATAAATAATTTTACAATCATTGGCGTGGATTGGCCAACTTTCGACAAACGCAAATAACTCAAGCCAAAACCGTTACACAGCTCCATTCACCAATCGTCTTATCTTGCGCAGATAAAGCGATTTTGAGGAGATTGAAAATTTTTGAGATAGACTCGTCTAATCAACGGAATTCGATTTGTTTTATAATGTTTGGGTGGGAAAGATCATTTTAGAAGCATTGGTTTGGTTTTGCTTAACTACTCTGCTTTCACCAAATTCTAGCCATACTTATGGCATTTAACGTATAAGGCGTAATGAGACAATTTCAACACATTGCCATATATTATGAAATACTGCTCGAATCATTGATCTAATGCTTTTATCCACTTGTCTGCCCCATATAGATCATTTTAGAATCATTGGCGAGGTTTGGCCAACTTATGACAAACGCCACTAACTCAAGCCACAACCGTTACAAAGCTCCATTCACCATTCGTCTTATCACGCGGAGATAGAGCGATTATTAGGTGATTGAAAATTTTTGAAAGCGACTCGTCTAATCAACGGAGTTCGATTTGTTTTATAATGTTTGAGTTTAAAAGAACATTTTAGAAGAAGAGGAAGTCTTTTGTTCACCTACTTGGTTTTCACCCATTTCTAACCATACTTATGACTCTTAACGTATAAAGCGTAATGAGACAATTTCAACACATTGCCATATATTTTGAAATACTGCTCGAATCATTGATCTAATGCTTTTATCCACTTCTCTGGCCCATATAGAGAATTTTACAATCATTGGCGAGGTTTGGACAACTTTCGACAAACGCAAATAACTCAAGCCACAACGGTTACACATCTCCATGCACTAATCGTCTTATCTCGCGGAGATAGAGCGATTGTGAGGAGATTGAAAATTTTTAAGAGCAACTCGTCGAATCAACGGTATTCGATTCGTTTTATAATGTTTGGGTTTAAAAGAACATTTTAGAAGCATAGGAAGTGTTTTGTACACTTACTTTGTTTTCACCCATTTCTAACCATACTTATGACTTTTAACGTATAAGACTTAAAGGGACAATTTCAACCCTTTGCCATATATTTTGAAATACTGCTCGAATCATTGATCTAATGCTTTTATCCACTTCTCTGGCCCATATAGATAATTTTAAAATCATTGTCGAGGATTGGCCAACTTTCGACAAACGCCACTAACTCAAGCTACAACCGTTGCACAGCTCCATTCACCAATCGTCTTTTCTCGCGGAGATAAAGCGATTTTGAGGAGATTGAAAATTTTTTAAAGCGACTCGACTAATCAACGGTATTTGATTTCTTTTATAATGTTTGGGTGGGAAAGATCATTTTAGAAGCATTGGGTTAGTTTCGCACAACTATTCTGCTTTCACCCTATTCTTGCCATACTTATGGCATTTAACGTATAAGGAGTAACGGTGCAATTTCAACACATTGCGATATATGTTGAAATACTGCTCGAATCATTGATCTAATTCTTTTATCCACTTCTCTGGCCCATATTGATCATTTTGCAATTATTGGCGAGGTTTGGCCAACTTTCGACAAACGCAAATAACTCAAGCCACAACCGTTACAAAGCTCCATTCACCATTCGTCTTTTCTCGTGGAGATAGAGCGATTTTGAGGAGATTGAAAATTTTTGAGAGCAACTCGTGGAATCGAGGAAATTCGATTTGTTTTATAATGTTTGGGTGGGAAAGATCATATTAGAAGCATTGTGTTGGTTTCACACAACTATTTTGCTTTCACCCAATTCTAACCATACTTACGGCTTTTAATGTATAAGGCGTAACCGGACAATTTCAAGATATTGCCAAATTTTCAGAAATACTGCTCCAATCAATGAAATAATACTTTTATCCTATTCTGTGACGCGAAAAAATCACTTTGCAATCATTGGAGAGGTTTGGCCAACTTTCGACAAAAGCGACTAACTCAAGCCACAACCGTTACACTTCTCCATGCACTAATCGTCTTATCTCGCGGAGATAAAGCGATATTGAGGAGATTGAAAATTTTTGATAGCGACTCGTCTAATCAACGGTATTCGATTTGTTTGATGAAGTCTGCTTGGAAAAGATCATTTTAGAAGCATTGGGTTGGTTTCTCACAACTATTCTACTTTCACCGTTGCTTTCATCTAATGCTTTTATCCACTTCTCTGGCCCATTTAGATCATTTTACAATCATTGGCGAGGTTTGGCCAACTTTCGACAAAAGCGACTAAATCAAGCCACAACCATTACACATCTCCTTGCACTAATCGTCTTATCTCGCGGAGATAAAGCGATCTTGAGGAGATTGAAAATTTTTGAAAGCGACTCGTCTAATCAACGTTATTCGATTTGTTTTATAATGTTTGGTTAAAAAAGATCATTTTAGAAGCATTGGGTTTGGTTTCGCACAACTGTTCTGGTTTCACCCAATTCTAGCCATACTTATGGCATTTGACGTATAAAGCGTAACGGGACAATTTCAACACATTGCCATATATTTTGAAATAGTGCTCGAATCATTGATCTAATGCTTTTATCCACTTCTCTGGCCCATATAAATAATTTTACAATCGTTGGCGAGGTTTGGCCAACTATCGACAAACGCAAATAACACAAGCTACAACCTTTACGAAGCTCCATTCACCATTCGTCTTATCTCGCGGAAATAGAGCGACTTATAGGAGATTGAAAATTTTTGAGAGCAACTCGTCGAATCAACGGATTTCGATATGTTTTATAATGTTTGGGTAGGAAAGATAATTTTAGAAGCATTGGGTTGGTTTCGAACAGCTATTCTGCTATCACCCAATTCTAACCATACTTATGGCTTTTAACGTATAAAGCGTAATGAGACAATTTCAACACATTGCCATATATATTGAATTACTGCTAGAATCATTGATCTAATGCGTTTATCCACTTCTCTGGCCAATATAGATAATTTTACAAACATTGGCGAGGTTTGGAAAACTTTCGACAAACGCAAAGAACTCAAGGCACAACTGTTGCACAGCTCCATTCACCAAGTGACTTATCTCGCGCAGATAAGGCGGTTTTGAGGAGGTTGAAAATTTTTGAGATAGACTCGACTAATCAACGAATTTTGATTTGTTTTATAATGTTTGGCTAGGGAAGATCATTTTAGAAGCTTTGGTTGGTTTCGCACAACTATTCTTCTTTCACCTATTTCTAACCATACTTATGACTTTTAACGTATAAGACTTAAAGAGACAATTTCAACACATTGCCATATATTTTGAAATACAGCTCGGATCATTGATCTAATGCTTTTATCCACTTCTCTGGCCCATATAAATAATTTTACAATCATTGGCGTGGATTGGCCAACTTTCGACAAACGCAAATAACTCAAGCCAAAACCGTTACACAGCTCCATTCACCAATCGTCTTATCTTGCGCAGATAAAGCGATTTTGAGGAGATTGAAAATTTTTGAGATAGACTCGTCTAATCAACGGAATTCGATTTGTTTTATAATGTTTGGGTGGGAAAGATCATTTTAGAAGCATTGGTTTGGTTTTGCTTAACTACTCTGCTTTCACCAAATTCTAGCCATACTTATGGCATTTAACGTATAAGGCGTAATGAGACAATTTCAACACATTGCCATATATTATGAAATACTGCTCGAATCATTGATCTAATGCTTTTATCCACTTGTCTGCCCCATATAGATCATTTTAGAATCATTGGCGAGGTTTGGCCAACTTATGACAAACGCCACTAACTCAAGCCACAACCGTTACAAAGCTCCATTCACCATTCGTCTTATCACGCGGAGATAGAGCGATTATTAGGTGATTGAAAATTTTTGAAAGCGACTCGTCTAATCAACGGAGTTCGATTTGTTTTATAATGTTTGAGTTTAAAAGAACATTTTAGAAGAAGAGGAAGTCTTTTGTTCACCTACTTGGTTTTCACCCATTTCTAACCATACTTATGACTCTTAACGTATAAAGCGTAATGAGACAATTTCAACACATTGCCATATATTTTGAAATACTGCTCGAATCATTGATCTAATGCTTTTATCCACTTCTCTGGCCCATATAGAGAATTTTACAATCATTGGCGAGGTTTGGACAACTTTCGACAAACGCAAATAACTCAAGCCACAACGGTTACACATCTCCATGCACTAATCGTCTTATCTCGCGGAGATAGAGCGATTGTGAGGAGATTGAAAATTTTTAAGAGCAACTCGTCGAATCAACGGTATTCGATTCGTTTTATAATGTTTGGGTTTAAAAGAACATTTTAGAAGCATAGGAAGTGTTTTGTACACTTACTTTGTTTTCACCCATTTCTAACCATACTTATGACTTTTAACGTATAAGACTTAAAGGGACAATTTCAACCCTTTGCCATATATTTTGAAATACTGCTCGAATCATTGATCTAATGCTTTTATCCACTTCTCTGGCCCATATAGATAATTTTAAAATCATTGTCGAGGATTGGCCAACTTTCGACAAACGCCACTAACTCAAGCTACAACCGTTGCACAGCTCCATTCACCAATCGTCTTTTCTCGCGGAGATAAAGCGATTTTGAGGAGATTGAAAATTTTTTAAAGCGACTCGACTAATCAACGGTATTTGATTTCTTTTATAATGTTTGGGTGGGAAAGATCATTTTAGAAGCATTGGGTTAGTTTCGCACAACTATTCTGCTTTCACCCTATTCTTGCCATACTTATGGCATTTAACGTATAAGGAGTAACGGTGCAATTTCAACACATTGCGATATATGTTGAAATACTGCTCGAATCATTGATCTAATTCTTTTATCCACTTCTCTGGCCCATATTGATCATTTTGCAATTATTGGCGAGGTTTGGCCAACTTTCGACAAACGCAAATAACTCAAGCCACAACCGTTACAAAGCTCCATTCACCATTCGTCTTTTCTCGTGGAGATAGAGCGATTTTGAGGAGATTGAAAATTTTTGAGAGCAACTCGTGGAATCGAGGAAATTCGATTTGTTTTATAATGTTTGGGTGGGAAAGATCATATTAGAAGCATTGTGTTGGTTTCACACAACTATTTTGCTTTCACCCAATTCTAACCATACTTACGGCTTTTAATGTATAAGGCGTAACCGGACAATTTCAAGATATTGCCAAATTTTCAGAAATACTACTCCAATCAATGAAATAATACTTTTATCCTATTCTGTGACGCGAAAAAATCACTTTGCAATCATTGGAGAGGTTTGGCCAACTTTCGACAAAAGCGACTAACTCAAGCCACAACCGTTACACTTCTCCATGCACTAATCGTCTTATCTCGCGGAGATAAAGCGATATTGAGGAGATTGAAAATTTTTGATAGCGACTCGTCTAATCAACGGTATTCGATTTGTTTGATGAAGTCTGCTTGGAAAAGATCATTTTAGAAGCATTGGGTTGGTTTCTCACAACTATTCTACTTTCACCGTTGCTTTCATCTAATGCTTTTATCCACTTCTCTGGCCCATTTAGATCATTTTACAATCATTGGCGAGGTTTGGCCAACTTTCGACAAAAGCGACTAAATCAAGCCACAACCATTACACATCTCCTTGCACTAATCGTCTTATCTCGCGGAGATAAAGCGATCTTGAGGAGATTGAAAATTTTTGAAAGCGACTCGTCTAATCAACGTTATTCGATTTGTTTTATAATGTTTGGTTAAAAAAGATCATTTTAGAAGCATTGGGTTTGGTTTCGCACAACTGTTCTGGTTTCACCCAATTCTAGCCATACTTATGGCATTTGACGTATAAAGCGTAACGGGACAATTTCAACACATTGCCATATATTTTGAAATAGTGCTCGAATCATTGATCTAATGCTTTTATCCACTTCTCTGGCCCATATAAATAATTTTACAATCGTTGGCGAGGTTTGGCCAACTATCGACAAACGCAAATAACACAAGCTACAACCTTTACGAAGCTCCATTCACCATTCGTCTTATCTCGCGGAAATAGAGCGACTTATAGGAGATTGAAAATTTTTGAGAGCAACTCGTCGAATCAACGGATTTCGATATGTTTTATAATGTTTGGGTAGGAAAGATAATTTTAGAAGCATTGGGTTGGTTTCGAACAGCTATTCTGCTATCACCCAATTCTAACCATACTTATGGCTTTTAACGTATAAAGCGTAATGAGACAATTTCAACACATTGCCATATATATTGAATTACTGCTAGAATCATTGATCTAATGCGTTTATCCACTTCTCTGGCCAATATAGATAATTTTACAAACATTGGCGAGGTTTGGAAAACTTTCGACAAACGCAAAGAACTCAAGGCACAACTGTTGCACAGCTCCATTCACCAAGTGACTTATCTCGCGCAGATAAGGCGGTTTTGAGGAGGTTGAAAATTTTTGAGATAGACTCGACTAATCAACGAATTTTGATTTGTTTTATAATGTTTGGCTAGGGAAGATCATTTTAGAAGCTTTGGTTGGTTTCGCACAACTATTCTTCTTTCACCTATTTCTAACCATACTTATGACTTTTAACGTATAAGACTTAAAGAGACAATTTCAACACATTGCCATATATTTTGAAATACAGCTCGGATCATTGATCTAATGCTTTTATCCACTTCTCTGGCCCATATAAATAATTTTACAATCATTGGCGTGGATTGGCCAACTTTCGACAAACGCAAATAACTCAAGCCAAAACCGTTACACAGCTCCATTCACCAATCGTCTTATCTTGCGCAGATAAAGCGATTTTGAGGAGATTGAAAATTTTTGAGATAGACTCGTCTAATCAACGGAATTCGATTTGTTTTATAATGTTTGGGTGGGAAAGATCATTTTAGAAGCATTGGTTTGGTTTTGCTTAACTACTCTGCTTTCACCAAATTCTAGCCATACTTATGGCATTTAACGTATAAGGCGTAATGAGACAATTTCAACACATTGCCATATATTATGAAATACTGCTCGAATCATTGATCTAATGCTTTTATCCACTTGTCTGCCCCATATAGATCATTTTAGAATCATTGGCGAGGTTTGGCCAACTTATGACAAACGCCACTAACTCAAGCCACAACCGTTACAAAGCTCCATTCACCATTCGTCTTATCACGCGGAGATAGAGCGATTATTAGGTGATTGAAAATTTTTGAAAGCGACTCGTCTAATCAACGGAGTTCGATTTGTTTTATAATGTTTGAGTTTAAAAGAACATTTTAGAAGAAGAGGAAGTCTTTTGTTCACCTACTTGGTTTTCACCCATTTCTAACCATACTTATGACTCTTAACGTATAAAGCGTAATGAGACAATTTCAACACATTGCCATATATTTTGAAATACTGCTCGAATCATTGATCTAATGCTTTTATCCACTTCTCTGGCCCATATAGAGAATTTTACAATCATTGGCGAGGTTTGGACAACTTTCGACAAACGCAAATAACTCAAGCCACAACGGTTACACATCTCCATGCACTAATCGTCTTATCTCGCGGAGATAGAGCGATTGTGAGGAGATTGAAAATTTTTAAGAGCAACTCGTCGAATCAACGGTATTCGATTCGTTTTATAATGTTTGGGTTTAAAAGAACATTTTAGAAGCATAGGAAGTGTTTTGTACACTTACTTTGTTTTCACCCATTTCTAACCATACTTATGACTTTTAACGTATAAGACTTAAAGGGACAATTTCAACCCTTTGCCATATATTTTGAAATACTGCTCGAATCATTGATCTAATGCTTTTATCCACTTCTCTGGCCCATATAGATAATTTTAAAATCATTGTCGAGGATTGGCCAACTTTCGACAAACGCCACTAACTCAAGCTACAACCGTTGCACAGCTCCATTCACCAATCGTCTTTTCTCGCGGAGATAAAGCGATTTTGAGGAGATTGAAAATTTTTTAAAGCGACTCGACTAATCAACGGTATTTGATTTCTTTTATAATGTTTGGGTTTAATAGAACATTTTAGAAGCATAGGAAGTATTTTTTACAACAACTTGGTTTTCACCCATTTCCAATCATACTTATGACTTTTAACGTATAAGGCTTAAAGGGACAATTTCAAAACATTGCCATATATTTTACAATATTGCTCGAATAATTGATCTAATGCTTTTATCAACTTCTCTGGAACATATAGATCCTTTTACAATCATTGGCGAGGTTTAACAAATTTTCGACAAAAGCGACTAACTCAAGCCACAACCGTTATACCTCTCTATGCACTATGCACTAATCTTTAATAAGTAGTCGCGAAAATATCTCGTGCACTTGAATTGGATAAAAACTCGCCACCAATCCCTGTGGACTCGACACCTCAACAGGTAGAGCGGCGGAACGGAATCCCGAAAGTAGCGAGTTCAAATCCCGCTCGAGTCAACACTAGCTCGAGTCAACTAGCCTTAAGTTTTCGCGAGTATATCTCATGCACTTAAATTGGATAAAAACTCGCCTCCAATCCCTGTAGAGCGGCGGACCGGTATTCCGAAGGTACGAGTTCAAATCCCGCTCCAATCAACATTTTTCAGTTGCCTTCGGCAGTGTAGGTTAAGTGTGAAGTTATCGTTTCATAATACCTAGAGGATGTTTCTGAAACAGATTTGAAACACTGCACATCCATCCTCATGGATAGCGTTATGTTGTCGCGAGAATATCTCGTGCACTTAAATTGGATAAAAACTCGTCTCCAATCCCTGTGGACTCGATAGCTCAACAGGTAGAGCGGCGTACCGGTATCCCGAAGCTGCGAGTTCAAATCACTCTCGAGTCAACATTTTTCAGTTGACTTCGGTAGTGTAGGTTAAGTGTGAAGTTATCGTTTCATAATACCCTGAGGATGATTCTGAAATAGAATTGAAACACTGCACATCCATTCTCATGAATAGCGTTATGTTGTCGTGAGAATATCTCGTGCACTTAAATGGGATAAAAACTCGCCTCCAATCTTTGTGGACTCGATAGCTCAACATGTAGAGCGGCGGACCGGTATCCCGAAGGTGCGAGTTCAAATCCCGCTCGATTCAACATTTTTCAGTTGACTTCGCCAGTGTAGGTTAATTGTGAAGTTATCGTTTCATAATACCCTGAAAATGATTCTGAAATAGAATTGAAACACTGCACATCCATCCTCATGGATAGCGTTAAGTTGTCGCGAGAATATCTCGTGCACTTAAATTGGATAAAAACTCGCCTGCAATCTATGTGGACTCGATAGCTCAACAGGTAGAGCGGCGGACAGGTATCTCGAAGTTGCGAGTTCAAAAACCACTCGTGGCAACATTTTTCAGTTGACTTCTGCAGTGTAGGTTAATTGTGAATTTATCGTTTCATAATACCCTAAGGATGACTCTGAAATAGAATTGAAACACTTCACAACCATTTCATGGATAGCGTTATGTTGTCGCGAGAATATCTCGTGCACTTAAATGGGATAAAACTCGCCTCCAATCCCTGTGGACTCCATAGTTCAACAGATAGAGCGGCGTACTGGTATCCCAAAGGTGCGAATCCAAATTCCGCTCGAGTCAACATTTTTCAGTTGACTTCGGCTTTGTAGGTTAATTGTGTAGTAATCGTTTAAACTGAAAAATGTTGACTCGAGCGGGATTTGAATTCTAACCTTCGTGATAACGGTACGTCGCTCTACCTGTTGAGCTATCGAGTCCACAGGGATTAGAGGCGAGTTTTATCCAATTTAAGTGCTCGAGATATTCACGCAACAACTTAACGCTATCCATGAGGATGGATGTGCAGTGTTTCAATTCTATTTCAGAATCATCCTCAGGGTATTATGAAACGATAACTTCACAATTAACCTACACTGCCGAAGTCAACTGAAAAATGTTTACTCGAGCGGGATTTCAACTCGCACCTTCGGGATACCGTTCCGCCGCTCTACCTGTTGAACTATCGAGTCCACAGGGATGGGAGCGAGTTTATCCAATTTTAGTGCACGAGATATTCTCGCAACAACGTAACGCTTTCCATGAGGATGGATGTGCACTGTTTCAATTCTATTTCAGAAACATCTTAAGGGTATTATGAAACGATAACTTCACAATTAACCTACACTGCCGAAGTCAACTGAAAAATGTTGACTCGAGCGGGATTTGAACTCGCACCTTCGGGATACCAATCCGCCGCTCTACCTGTTGAGCTATCTAGTCCACAGCGATTGGAGGCGAGTTTTTATCCCATTTAATTGCACGAGATAATCTCGCGACAACTTCACGCTGTCCATGAGGATGGATGTGCAGTGTTTCAATTCTATTTCAGAATCAATCTCAGTGTATTATGAAACGATAACTTCACAATTAACCTACACTGCCGAAGTTAACTGAAAAATGTTTACTCGAGCGGGATTTTAACTCGCATATTCGGGATACCGGTCCGCCGCTCTACATGTTGAGCTATCGAGTCCACAAGGATTTGAGGCGAGTTTTTATCCAATTTAAGTGCACGAGATATTCTCGCGACAACTTAACGCTATCCATGAGGTTGGATGTGCAGTGTTTCAATTCTATTTCAGAATCATTCTCAGGTAATTATGAAACGATAACTTTACAATTAACCTACACTGCCGAAGTCAACTGAAAAATTTTGTCTCGAGCGGGATTTGAACTCGCACCTTCGGGATACCGGGAAGCCGCTCTACAGGTTGAGCTACCGAGTGTACAGGGATTGGAGGCGAGTTTTTATCCAATTTAAGTGCACGAGATATTCTCGCGACAACTTAACGCTATCCATGAGGATGGATGTGCAGTGTTTCAATTCTATTTCAGAATCATCCTCAGGGTATTATGAAACTATAAATTCACAATTAACCAACACTGCCGAAGTCAACTGAAAAATGTTGACTCGAGCGGGATTTGAACTCGCACCTTCGGGATACCGGTCCGCAGTACTAGCTGTTGAGCTATCTAGTCCACAGAGATTGGAGGCGAGTTTTTATCCAATTTAAGCGCATGAGAATATTCTCGAGAGAACTTTACGCTATCCAAGAGGATGGATGTGCAGTGTTTCAATTCTATTTCAGAATCATCCTCAGGGTATTATGAAACGATAATTTCACACTTAACCTAAACTGCCGAAGTCAACTGAAAAATGTTGACTCAAGCCCGATTTGAACTCGCACCTTCCGGATACCGGTCCGCTGCTCTTTCTGTTGAGCTATCGAGTCCACAAGTACTGGAAGCGAGTTTTTATCTAATTTAAGTGCACGAGATATTCTCACGACAACTTAACGCTATTCATGAGGATGTTTTATTTTGATAAAGATATACTCTTACGCTCCTAGGGCGTAAGTGCAATGAGTATATCTTTAACAGGGGGGGCCTACAAAGCCGCAAACTAGCTGAGGGCATGACCCTCACCCCCAAAGTCGGAAGCTAAGTTCTGACGCAAGATAATTTTTCTAAAAGAAAAAGAATTGAAAAAAGGAATCCTAGGAAACCTAAAAAGAGCTAGTGTCCCGACAACGGAAGTACGACCACTTAAGGCGACCGCCGAGGCCGGAACCTAGAAGAGAAAGAGGTTAAAAATGTTAAAAACGTTAAAAACGTTAAAAACAGGAATCCTAGGAAGCCTAGAAGAAAACAACGTCCCGACAACGGAAGTACGACCAATTAAGGCGACCGCCGAGGCCGGGACCTAACAAAAGAGGTTAAAAACGTTAAAAAGAGAAGACCAGCTTCTCCGAAACAAGGCGACCAAGGGTACCATTTGCGAGCCACTCTTTTCTAAAACGCTCGCGTTGTGCGTCCGTATGGCATTGGCGTGCTCTTAGCGCCAATACGAACTTGATACGGACGATGGCCCCTTGGATGTAATCATCCGGGACAGGTGGCGTTCCGCGGAACCTAAAATTGTTCCGGGCTAGCCAGATGCGATGCTTCATCACGTGTAGCATCCACATCACGATCTTGGGTATGCGTCTGCGGCGTGCTGGCGGAAAACCGAAGAGAACTTCGGTGACCGTGAAAGGGCCAGCATTTGGGTCCACAGACAGCAGATGGAAATATACCCAGTTGATCAGAAACTGCGCAAAGGAGCACTCGAAGAAGAGATGAGCCAGCGTCTCTTCTTCTTCACCGCAATGGCACCGGGGATCGACGTTGCGGTAGCCAAAACTGCGGACCAGCCGCGAGGCGGTGTATAAAACTCCGTGCGCGATCTTCCAGTTCAGATCAACTATCGTCCTGTCCAGAGTCAGGTAGCTTAATTGGTGCCACGTCTCGGGCCAATGGAGCTCGCCGTAGGTGGGGCGGAATTTGGCGACGCAGTGTGGTGGTTCGCGTTGGATAGCGAGTCCAACGCGATAGGCAGACTGGGTGGACATGGACGCCACCTCCAGAGGGGCGTCCCGTTCGACACCGAGGGCCAAACGACCGTCTGCCATGGCGCCGCCATGCAATTTCCTCCAGGCCTCGACCAGATGTTTGTAAAAGGTCGTGAGACGTGAACACCTAGTGCGGTTAAATAAGGTGCTACCTAACTTAAAGGATGTTACCGGGTCGTACATGAAGACCCGGTAAAAATTATGGAAAAAGAAGGTCTTCCATTTGGCGCAGGAGTCGCTACGGAAACGCTTTAGCCACTGCAGCGCCATAGCGTCCGCTTTCAACCGAAAGTCCACGATACCAAAACCTCCGTGGGCTCGCGGCTGAACCATACTCCTGCGGGCGACAAGATCTCGGCCGCCCGACCAAAGGAAAGACCAAATCGCCTTGTTAATTCGCGATGCCACCTTTGCTGGCATCACGAATATAGAGCACAAGTGCCAGATCTGGGACAATGCTAGTGCATTAATAATGAGCGCCTTGCCCTGAAAGGAAAGAGAACGACCCTTCCAGGATGCAAGACGCTTCTCAACTTTTTCGACTTTGGGGTCCCAGGTGGCACTTGAGTAATCCGAGGCAGAAAACACTGCCCCGAGTAATGGTAACTCCGTTACCCAATTGAGACCATGGGGCCGGTCGGTACGATCTTTCCATTTGCCGACCCACATGGCCTTCGACTTTCCTAAATTTAGTTTCGACCCCGAGCCCAGCTCGTAGAGGTCGTAAACTTTTAAAACTTCTTTGATGGAGTTCTCCGTAGTAACTACCACCGTAGTGTCGTCGGCATACCCCGATACCCTCAGTTCCTCTAAAGAATTAGGAAGCTGGACTCCATGGATGCCGGGTGCAGCTCGCAGATTGCAAGCTAGCACCTCGGCACAGAGGACGTAAAGTAACGGGGAGAGAGGACAACCCTGTCGCACTCCACGAGACGGGTGGAGGCTAGGGGAAGTCCAGCCGTTGATGACTACGGCGGATTCTATGTTGGTATAGAATATCGAGATCCACTTGCGAAAACCGGGACCGAAACCCATGGTTTCTAAGACGCGCGAGAGGAATCCCCAGTCGACACGATCGAAGGCCTTCTCTTGGTCTAAGGAGAGAAGGGCGACGGGGATATCCTCCATCGCTGCGTGGTCGATTAGGTCCCTGATGGTGGAAAGGTTTTCGCTTATGGATCTCCCGGGAACTCCACAAGTTTGGTCCGGTGACACCACCGAACCAATGACCTTTAAAAGCCGACCCGCGATAGCGCGGGTGGCGATTTTATAATCTACGTTAAGTAGACTTATTGGGCGCCAGTTCTTTGTCAGTAACCGGCCGCCCTTTTTATACAAAACTATAATAAGTCCTCGGCGTTGAGAGATGGATAGTTGCCCGACCTCGTACGCTAGATTGAGAATACGCACGAGATCGGCACCGAGGACTGGCCAAAAGCGCGAGTAGAACTCCATCGGAAAGCCGTCCGACCCGGGAGTCTTACCAGCAGACATCCCTTTGAGGGCCGCTTCGCACTCTTCCGATGTGAGAAGTCCTTCACAAAGTTCTCGCTCACCAGGAGCGAGAGTGCGGACTAACTTGGACAACAGGTGGTCCTGGGTGGGGGAATCGCAGCTCTGAGCTGTAAAGAGCTGCTCGTAGTAGGTCCGCCACACTCCCAAGATGTCGATAGGGTCGTGGTGGACCGTCCCCGTCTCAGGGTCTTTGATGGCACTCATAGTCTGCTTTGATCGATGTTTCTGCTCTAGCGAGAAGAAGTAGCCAGATGACACTTCTCCTTCTTCAGCCCATCTGCAGCGAGAGCGGACCTGCGCCGCTTGAGCTGCACGCAGCTCGTGTTCTCGCAGTTCCTCTTGTACGGCGCACAGCTCTCCGAAGGCGGTCGAATCTCCAGCGTCAAACCGACGCTGGAGTGTTCGGAGGCGGCGCAACAAGAGGCGTTGGGCAGACGAGCTTGCTAGAGCTTTGGTTTTGGCAAAACTACGAGTTACCTCCCTGAGATAAAACTTCCCCATGTCCCACCAGTCCAAGGAGTTCTCAAAATCCCCTCCAGACTCTTGCGTTTTCCAAAAGGACCAGAACGACTTCACGAGATCACAGTACTCCTGATCTTCTAGGAGCGAGATGTTGAATTTCCAATATCCAGGGCCTCTCACCTCGGAGGTTGTGTCGAGGGAGAAGGTAACCTGGATATAACGGTGATCCGTGAAGAAGGACGGATAGTAATCACAATCCTGGATCTGGTCCTTCAGACCTATGGGCGCCCAGATCATGTCGATTCGGGAGGAACAATCTCCCGAAGCATGATCCCAGGAGTAAGTACGTACTCCTGGGTGAAGGGAGCGCCACGTTGGAAAGGTCTGAGTTGCTGACAACAAGGACTGAAGGGCAGTCACGCTTTCGGCAGAGCGGTTTGGAGCCGGCCTCTGAAAGGATCGAGGATGGCGTCGATCGAGGTCGGGGTCCAACACCGCGTTAAAATCCCCACATACAAATGTGGGGCGACACATGTCCATTAGATCCGGCAACGAAGCGAAAAATTGGTTTCGTGCCGGATTACTATTTGGGGCATAGAGGGAGACAAAACGAAGGACTTGCTCCCCTATGCCTACCTCCGCTTGGACGAACCGACCAGCTTCATCCCGCCAGACTTTGTCTAGGCGGTGTTTTGAGGAGACAAGGATAGCCGTTCCTGCACGTTTGTTGGAAATGCAGGAAGAAGCTACCGCATACCCTGAGTTGGAAAACCAACTCCGAAATGTTGCATGAGACGCGGCGTGCGTCTCTTGCAGACAGACAATGTCAGCCTTCAAACACTGCAACCAGTGAATGAAGGTGGTCCGCTTAGTACGGTCATTAAGACCGTTGATGTTTAGCGAGACCACGCTGAACATTGTCGTGTCTAGGAGTGGTTCTCCTCCTCGTCGGAGCTAACCACGACGATTGGGGAAAGCTCCGGAGGGGGTAACGGCAGCGGCCCCGAACGGGGGCCACGGCTACCACGACGACGTAGAACCATCAAAGTTGATGGTTCTTCTACCTTGACCGACACGGCCAAGGTCTTGTCGTCGTCGCTCGACTCAGATGCCGACGCGTATTCGTCGTCGGACATCGGAAGCTGGTCGGAGCAGCCATCGTAGGTGAGCTGAGGGTTAGAAGCCTCAGACTCGGAGCGCTGGCAAGAAGGTAATGGTGCCAGCGCGGATGGCTGCCAGTCGGGGGTGGACCCTAATGAATCGGATCCGCCCTCCGCCAACGAACAACGTTGGACGGCCGGCGGAAGGACCATCGTCGATCCCACAGCGGACTGAACGACAGTCCGCTGGATGGCCCCTGTCACACCGGGTGTCGGAGGTATTATTCCCTCACTCTCCTGTTGTGTGGCCACGATGGTGGTCTGCTCCACCACACGGGAAGCAGTGTGGACCACAACTAGGCCTTCTTCCGAGGCCGTAAATTGGCTAATGTGATCCGATGCGACCACATTAGCGACCTGTGCGACTACGGCGGTAGGCGCAGGGGGGATGACAGCACCGTCCTGGGATGGAGAGAAAGAAGCTATCTCCATCCTTTCCGATCCAGAGTCAGAAAAACTCTGGATCTCAGGCGTTGGTGTGCCTGGATTGACGGGCGTCGAGACCCCGGTCATAAATACTTCCAGGGCCTGGGAATCCCCCAGGGGCACATCAACGACGTTGTTGCCCCGCAGGTCATCCTCGGAGTCGGACTCCGGGAGAGGAGGGACGAGACGTGCGTCAGCCATCTCTGCCAATGTGGGATCTGCCGCAGATGATGTAGGGGGCAGATCCAATTGTTTGGCAGAACCATCCATGATGGCTAACGCAGAGGCTGAAACCTCAGCCTCGGGGGGCCCTGTATAAGGAACCAGGGCCCTATCAAGACCGGCCGGGCCATCGGCCATCTCGGCCATGGTACGGTCTTTTGTAGGAGACGTTGGAGGCAATTCCAACGTCTTGGCCGAGTCGTCACCCCCGGTGTTGTGGGGGTGAATGGTGATGGCCAATTGATTGGCCGGTCCTGTTATGGCGCGCACAGTGGGTGCGGCCGGAATGACCACAGGGGTGGTGGTGTTGGGCGTAGGCGGTGTAGAGCCGCCTCTGGCGCATAGAACACGCAGCAGACCTTTGGGGCCGGGCAGGACACTGCGCACCGGCCAGGCTGCGGAGCGACTCCTCTTTGCCACGGTGGAGGGGCGGCAAGATGTTGAGTGGCGACGAGAAATCGTCACCGACCGCCTACTGCATGTAAGGGGTTTGGAAACACGGGGTAGGGGGCCGAGAGAAGAACGACGACCCCCTTTCTTGGGAGCCCCTGTGGCCACGATGGGGAGAGGGGCAATCCTCTCCAAAAACTGGGAGGGGTCGGGCACACGCCCTCCCTCCGAAGTGGGGGGAGACTGGCGTGTACCCTTGCCCGTCTCCGTATCATCGGCCTCGGCCGCTTTTTTGTTGTACCCCCCGCTGTTGGTGTTGTTCCGGGGTTTGGACGCCTGTTTTTTCTCCCCTCGGCGGAGGGGAGGCTGTGGAGCGCCCTTCCCGGGAGCGGAAGGCTGGGCCGAGGTCTTTTTGGATGCTGGGGGGTCCTGATGGCGTTGACCCCCCGCTAAAGTGACCGAGGTGCCCAAACTAGTATGGGCGGTGGGAGGGGGACCTGATCTGCGGTCCCGTACAGCCCCAGCAAAGGACTTTGCGCCAGTCCTCAATGGGCACTGCTTCTCTTTGTGACCCGGAGAGTCACAGCGGCTACAGGTGACAGGTTGTCCCTTATAGCCGGCGGTACAAGAGAAGCCAGCGACCTTGATGTAACGTGGGACTGGCGTCTTTATTGTCATGGTCACCATTCTGGTGCTAGACTGTATGTTGGGGTAGCCCTTCACCGGGAGGTGCTTAACTGCCACCACCCGCCCATAGAGGCCTAGATCTGTCTTAAAGGCCTCGTTGGGCACCTGGAAAGGGACCTGGTCTACAAACACTTGGTGGAAGACCTCGTAGGCAGGCCTCGGGGTAAGGTGGACACCCCGAAAATCTAGTCCCCGGAGTTCCAGGGACTGCCTGTCTCGGACGGTCTTCAATTCTACCCGGAATTGGTAACCCGGGAGAATTTGGACACCGGAAATGCGGCCAGGTCCGATCACTTTAATAAACTCGGCTCGGACTTTCGATGAAGAGTCCGAGCCTACAATCCTCCTATTGAGGGTAAAGAGGCATGTCGTCTCGTTCCAGAGGGCATAGTCCTCTGGAGTGTAGGATGTTGAAAGAGACGGCATGCTGAACTCGAAAAAACCAAAAACACGCTAAAGATATAAACCCAGTCAAGTCTTTGGCCCCACTACAGATAAATGGGGGCCAAAGGAACACAATCTTAAACGCTAACTAAAGAAATACACGAGGCTTTGACCCCTCTACAAAGAAATGGAGGCCAAAACACAAATAAACTCTAATAGTAAGGAAGTATCAAGGCTTTGACCCCACTACAGATAAATGGGGGCCAAAACAGAGGAAAAACACTAATAGTAATAAGTAAAGGCTCTGACCTCGCTACGCGTGAATGGAGGCCAGATAAGGAAAAAACACCTTCCCAAAAATTATGGGACAAACGCTGCTAGTTATTAAGAGAAAAACGGTCCCGAAAATTGTGGGACCAACACTAATAATTGTGACAGACTAGTCTTTGACCTCTCTACACGTCGAATGGGGGCCAAAGACACTAAAAACACTAAAAACACTAACTAGCACTACGGTGTTCTGCTAAACACAGAACACAGAAAAGAAAGGAAGAACCCAAAAAACCACTACAGGAAAAGGTAAGCCTACTCAAAGAGTAGGGTGCTCTCGACCCTCTCCGAACACCGAATGGTATCCGGAGCACCTAAAGTGTCGGCCTTCCCAGGAGTGAGAGCACAAGACTTTGAAAGAAGAAAACTAAAAGAAAGCCCAACGACGGGCGAGTTGAAATCCCGCTCGAGTAAACATTTTTCAGTTAACTTCGGCAGTGTAGGTTAATTGAGAAGTTATCGTTTCATAATACCCTGAGGATGATTCTGAAATAGAATTGAAACACTGCACATCCATCCTCATGGATAGCGTTAAGTTGTCGCGAGAATATCTCGTGCACTTAAATTGGATAAAAACTCGCCTCCAATTCCTGTGGACTCGAAAGCTCAACAGGAAGAATGGCGTACCGGTATCCCGAAGGTGCGATTTCAGATCCCCCTCGAGTCAACATTTTTCAGTTGACTTCGGCAGTGTAGGTTAATTGTGAAGTTATCGTTTCATAATACCATGAGGATGATTCTGAAATAGAATTGAAACACTGCACATCCATCCTCATGGATAGCGTTAAGTTGTCGCGAGAATATCTCGTGCAAATAAATTGGATAAAAACTCGCCTCCAATCCCTGTTGACTCGATAGCTCAACAGGTAGAGCGGCGGACCGGTATCCCGAACGTGCGAGTTGAAATCCTGCTCGAGACAACATTTTTCAGTTGACATCGGCAGTGTATGTTAATTGTGAAGTTATCGTTTCATTATTCCCTGAGGATGATTCTGAAATAGATTTGAAACACTGCACATCCATCTTCATGGATAGCGTTAAGTTATCGCGAGAATATCTCGTGCACTTAAATTGAATAAAAACTCGCCTCCAATCCCTAACCCAAACCCAACCCTAATCCTAACCCTAAACCTAACCTAACCCTAACCCTAACCCTAACCCTAAACCTAACCCTAACCCTAACCCTAACCCTAACCCAAACCCTAACCAAAACCCTAACCCTAACCCTAACCCTAACCCTAACCATAACCCTAACCCTAACCCTAACCCTAACCCTAACCCTAACCCTAACCCTAAACCTAACCCTAACCCTAACAATAAACCTAACATAACTCTAACTCTAACCCTAACTCTAAACCTAACCCTAACCCTAACTCTTACCCTAACCGTAACCCTAACCCTAAACCTAACCTAACCTAAAGGTAAAGCAGCGGACCGGTATCCCGAAGGTGCGTGTTCAAATCTCGCTCGAGTCAACATTTTTCAGTTGACTTCGGCAGTGTAGGTTACTTGTGAAGTTATCGTTTCATAATACCCTGAGGAAGATTCTGAAATAGAATTGAAACACGTCGCATCCATCCTCATGGATAGCGTTAAGTTGTCGCGAGAATATCTCGTGTATTTAAATTGGATAAAAACTCGCATCCGATCCCTGTGGACTCGAAAGCTCAACGGGTTGAGCTGCTGACCGGTATCCCGAAGAGTGCGATTTCAAATCCCCCTCGAGTCAACATTTTTTAGTTGACTTCGGCAGTGTAGGTTAATTGTGAATTTATCGTTTCATAATACCCTGAGGATGATTCTGAAATAGAATTGAAACACGGCACATCCATCCTCATG
>JASJOG010000127.1:67500-70000 GCA_030142905.1 Heliopora coerulea
AAATCCATCCTCATTGATAGCGTTAAGTTGTCGCGAGAATATCTCGTGTTTTTAAATTGGATAAAAACTCGCCTCCAAACCCTGTGGACTCGATAGCTCAACGGGTAGAGCTGCTGACCGGTATCCCGAAGATGCAATTTCAAATCCCCCTCGAGTCAACATTTTTCAGTTGACTTCGGCAGTGTAGGTTACTTGTGAAGTTATCGTTTCATAATACCCTGATGATGATTCTGAAATAGAATTGAAACACTGCTCTTCCATCCTCATGGATAGCGTTAAGTTGTCGCGTGAATATCTCGTGCACTTAAATTGGATAAAAACTCGCCTCCAATCCCTGTGGACTCGATAGCTCAACGGGTAGAGCGGCTGACCGGTATCCCGAAGGTGCGATTTCAAATCCCGCTCGAGTCAACATTTTTTAGTTGACTTCGGCAGTGTAGGTTAATTGTGAAGTTATCGTTTCATAATACCCTGAGGATGATTCTGAAATAGAATTGAAACACTGCACATCCATCCTCATGGATTGCGTTAAGTTGTCGCGAGAATATCTCGTGCACTTAAATTGGATAAAAACTCGCCTCCAATCCCTGTTGACTCGATAGCTCGACAGGTAGAGCGGCGGACCGGTATCCCGAAGGTGCGAGTTCAAATCCTGCTCGAGTCAACATTTTTCAGTTGACTTCGGCAATGTAGGTTAATTGTGAAATTATCGTTTCATAATATCCTGAGGATGATTCTGAAATAGAATTGAAACACTGCACATCCATCCTCATGGATAGCGTTAAGTTATCGCGAGAATATCTCGTGCACTTAAATTGAATAAATATTGCCTCCAATCCCTAACCCTAACCCAACCCTAACCCTAACCCTAACCCTAACATAATCCTAACCCTAACCCTAACCCTAACCCTAACCCTTACCCTAACCCTAACCCTAACCTTAACCCTAACCCTAACCCAAACCCTAACCCAAACCCTAACCCTAATGCTAACCCTAACCCTAACCCTAACCCTAACCCTAACCCTAACACTAACCCTAACCCTAACCCTTACCCTAACCCTAACCCTAACCCTAACCCTAAACCTAACCCTAACCTAACCTAAAGGTAAAGCGGCGTACCGGTATCCCGAAGGTGCGTGTTCAAATCCCGCTCGAGTCAACATTTTTCAGTTGACTTCAGCAGTGTAGGTTACTTGTGAAGTTATCGTTTCATAATACCCTGATGATGATTCTGAAATAGAATTGAAACACTGCACATCCATCCTCATGGATAGCGTTAAGTTGTAGCGAGAATATCTCGTGCACTTAAATTGGATAAAAACTCGCATCCAATCCCTGTTGACTCGATAGCTCGACAGGTAGAGCGGCGGACCGGTATCCCGAACGTGCGAGTTCAAATCCTGCTCGAGTCAACATTTTTCAGTTGACTTCGGCAGTGTAGGTTAATTGTGAAGTTATCGTTTCATAATACCCAGATGATGATTCTGAAATAGAATTGAAACACTGCACATCCATCCTCATGGATAGCGTTAAGTTGTAGCGAGAATATCTCGTGCACTTAAATTGGATAAAAACTCGCATCCAATCCCGGTTGACTCGATAGCTCGACAGGTAGAGCGGGGGACCGGTATCCCGAAGGTGCGAGTTCAAATCCCGCTCGAGTCAACTTTTTTAGTTGACTTCGGCAGTGTAGGTTACTTGTGAAGTTATCGTTTCATAATACCCAGATGATGATTCTGAAATAGAATTGAAACACTGCACATCCATCCTCATGGATAGCGTTAAGTTGTCGCGAGAATATCTCGTGCACTTAAATTGGATAAAAAGTCACCTCCAATCCCTGTGGACTCGATAGATCAACAGGTAGAACGGCGGACCGGTATCCCCGAAGGTGCTAGTTGAAATCCCGCTCGAGTCAACATTTTTCAGTTGACTTCGGCAGTGTAGGTTAATTGTGAAGTTATCGTTTCATAATACCCTGAGGTTGATTCTGAAATAGAATTGAAACACTGCAAATCCATCCTCATGGATAGCGTTAAGTTACCGCGAGAATATCTCGTGCTCTTAAATTGAATAAAAACTCGCCTCCAATCCCTAACCCTAACCCAACCCTAACCCTAACCCTAACCCTAACCCTAACCCTAACCCTAACCCTAACCCTAACCCTAACCCTAACTCTAACCCTAACCCTAACCCTAACCCTAACCCTAACCCTAACCCTAACCCTAACCCTAAACCTAACCTAACCTAAAGGTAAAGCGGCGTACCGTTATCCCGAAGGTGCGTGTTCAAATCCCGCTCGAGTCAACATTTTTCAGTTGACTTCGGCAGTGTAGGTTACTTGTGAAGTTATCGTTTCATAATACTCTGAGGATGATTCTGAAATAGAATTGAAACACTGCACATCCATCCTCATGGATAGCTTAAGTTGTCGCGAGAATATCTCGTGCACTTAAATTGGATAAAACTCGCCTCCAATCCCAGTTGACTTGATAGCTCA
>JASJOG010000127.1:87500-97500 GCA_030142905.1 Heliopora coerulea
AGTTGACTTCGGCAGTGTAGGTTAATTGTGAAGTTATCGTTTCATAATACCCTGAGGATGATTCTGAAATAGAATTGAAACACTGCACATCTATCCTCATGGATAGCGTTAAGTTATCGCGAGATTATCTCGTGCACTTAAATTGAATAAAAACTCGCCTCCAATCCCTAACCCTAACCCAACCCTAACACTAACCCTAACCCTAACCTAACCCTAACCCTAACCCTAACCCTAACCCTAACCCTAACCCTAACCCTAACCCTAACCCTAACCGTAACCCAAACCCTAACCCAAACCCTAACCCTAACCCTAATGCTAACCCTAACCCTAACCCTAACCCTAACCCTAACCCTAACCCTAACCCTAACCCTAACCCTAACCCTAACCCTAACATAACCCTAACCCTAACCCTAACCCTAACCCTAACCCTAACCAAAACCCTAACCCAAACCCTAACCCTAATGCTAACCCTAACCCTAACCCTAACCCTAACATAACCCTAACCCTAACCCTATCTCTAAACCTAACCCTAACCCTAACCCTAACCCTAACCCTAACCCTAACCCTAAACCTAACCTAACCTAAAGGTAAAGCGGCGTACCGGTATCCCGAAGGTGCGTGTTCAAATCCCGCTCGAGTCAACATTTTTCAGTTGACTTCGGCAGTGTAGGGTACTTGTGAAGTTATCGTTTCATAATACCCTGAGGATGATTCTGAAATAGAATTGAAACACTGCACATCCATCCTCATGGATAGCTTAAGTTGTCGCGAGAATATCTCGTGCACATAAATTGGATAAAAACTCGCCTCCAATCCCAGTTGACTTGATAGCTCAACAGGTAGAGTGGCGGACCGAAATCCCGAACGTGCGAGTTCAAATCCTGCTCGAGTCAACATTTTTCAGTTGACTTCGGCAGTGTAGGTTAATTGTGAAGTTATCGTTTCATAATACCCTGAGGATCATTCTGAAATAGAATTGAAACACTGCACATCCATCCTCATGCATAGCGTTAAGTTATCGCAAGAATATCTCGTGCACTTAAATTGAATAAAAACTAGCCTCAAATCCCTAACCCTAACCCTAACCCTAACCCTAACTCTAAACCTAACCCTAACCCTAACCCTAACCCTAACCCTAACCCTAACCCTAACCCTAACCCTAACCCTAACCCTAACCCTAACTCCAAACCTAACCTTAACCCTAACCCTAACCCTAACCCTAACCCTAACCCTAACCCTAACCCTAACCCTAACCCTAATCCTAACCCTAATCCTAACCCTAACCCTAACTCTAAACCTAACCCTAACCCTAACCCTAACCCTAACCCTAACCCTAACCCTAAACCTAACCTAACCTAAAGGTAAAGCGGCGTACCGGTATCCCGAAGGTGCGTGTTCAAATCCCGCTCGAGTCAACATTTTTCAGTTGACTTCGGCAGTGTAGGTTACTTGTGAAGTTATCGTTTCATAATACCCTGAAGATGATTCTGAAATAGAATTGAAACACTGCACATCCATCCTCATGGATAGCTTAAGTTGTCGCGAGAATATCTCGTGCACATAAATTGGATAAAAACTCGCCTCCAATCCCAGTTGACTTGATAGCTCAACAGGTATAGCGGCGGACCGATATCCCGAACGTGCGAGTTCAAATCCCGCTCGAGTCAACATTTTTCAGTTGAATTCGGCAGTGTAGGTTAATTGTGAATTTATCGTTTCATAATACCCTGAGGATGATTCTGAAATAGAATTGAACCACTGCACATCCATCCTCATGGATAGCGTTAAGTTGACGCAAGAAAATCTCGTGCACTTAAATTGAATAAAAACTCGTCTCTCATCCCTAACCCTAACCCTAACCCTAACCCTAACCCTACCCTAACCCTAACACTAACCCTAACCCTAACCCTAACGCTAACCCTAACCCTAATCCTAACCGTAACCCTAACCCTAACCTAACCTAAAGGTAGGGGGGCGGACCGGTATCCCGAAGGTGCGAGTTCAAATCCCGCTCGAGTCAACATTTTTCAGTTGACTTCGGCAGTGTAGGTTAATTGTGAAGTTATCGTTTCATAATACCCTGAGGAAGATTCTGAAATAGAATTGAAACACAGCACATCCATCCTCATGGATAGCGTTAAGTTGTCGCGAGAATATCTCGTGCACTTAAATTGAATAAAAACACGCCTCCAATCCCTGTGGACTCGATAGCTCAACAAGTAGAGCGGCGGACCGGTATCCCGAATGTGCGAGTTCAAATCCCGCTCGAGTCAACATTTTTCAGTTGACTTCGGCAGTGTAGGTTAATTGTGAAGTTATCGTTTCATAATACCCTGAGGATAATTCTGAAATAGAATTGAAACACTGCACATCCATCCTCATGGATAGCGTTAAGTTGTCGCGAGAATATCTCGTGCACTTAAATTGGATAAAATCTCGCCTCCAATCCCTGTTGACTCGATAGCTCAACAGGTAGAGCGGCGGACCGGTATCCCGAAGGTTCGAGTTCAAATCCCGCTCGAGTCAACATTTTTCAGTTGACTTCGTCAGGGTAGGTTAATTGTGAAGTTATCGTTTCATAATACCCTGATGATGATTCTGAAATAGAATTGAAACACTGCACATCCATCCTTATGGATAGCGTTAAGTTGTCGCGAGAATATCTCGTGAACTTAGATTGGATAAAACTCGCTCCAATCCCTGTGGACACTATAGCTCAACAGCTAGAGCAGCGGACGGGTATCCCGAAGATGCGAGTTGAAATCCCGCTCGAGTCAACATTTTTCAGTAGACTTCGGCAGTGTAGGTTAATTGTGAAGTTATCATTTCATAATACCCTGAGGATGATTCTGAAATAGAATTGAAACACTGCACATCTATCCTCATGAATAGCGTTAAGTTGTCGCGAGAATATCTCGTGAACTTAAATTGAATAAAAACTCGCCTCCAATCCCTAACCCTAACCCTAACCATAACCCTAACCTAACCTTAACCCTAACCCTAACCCTAACCCTAACCCTAACCCTAACCCTAACCTTAACCCTAACCCTAACCCTAACCCTAACCCTAACCCTAACCCTAACCCTAACCCTAACCCTAACCCTAACCCTAACCCTAACCCTAACCCTAACCCTAACCCTAACCCTAACCCTAACCCTAACCCTAACCCTAACCCTAACCCTAACCCTAACCCTAACCCTAACCCTAACCCTAACCCTAACCCTAACCCTAACCCTAACCCTAACCCTAACCCTAACCCTAACACTAACCCTAACCCTAACCCTAACCCTAACCCCAAACCTAAATCTAACCTTAACCATAACCCTAACCTAACCTAAAGGTAGAACGGCGGACCGGTATCCCAAAGGTGCGAGTTCAAATCCCGCTCGAGTCAACATTTTTCAGTTGACTTCGGCAGTGTAGGTTAATTGTGAAGTTATCGTTTCATAATACCCTGATGATGATTCTGAAATAGAATTGAAACACTGCACATCCATCCTCATGGATAGCGTTAAGTTGTCGCGAGAATATCTCGTGAACTTAGATTGGATAAAACTCGCTCCAATCCCTGTGGACACTATAGCTCAACAGCTAGAGCAGCGGACGGGTATCCCGAAGATGCGAGTTGAAATCCCGCTCGAGTCAACATTTTTCAGTAGACTTCGGCAGTGTAGGTTAATTGTGAAGTTATCATTTCATAATACCCTTAGGATGATTCTGAAATAGAATTGAAACACTGCACATCTATCCTCATGAATAGCGTTAAGTTGTCGCGAGAATATCTCGTGAACTTAAATTGAATAAAAACTCGCCTCCAATCCCTAACCCTAACCCTAACCATAACCCTAACCTAACCTTAACCCTAACCCTAACCCTAACCCTAACCCTAACCCTAACCCTAACCCTAACCCTAACCCTAACCCTAACCCTAACCCTAACCCTAACCCTAACCCTAACCCTAACCCTAACACTAACCCTAACCCTAACCCTAACCCTAACCCTAACCCTAACCCTAACCCTAACCCTAACCCTAACCCTAACCCTAACCCTAACCCTAACCCTAACCCTAACCCCAAACCTAAATCTAACCTTAACCATAACCCTAACCTAACCTAAAGGTAGAACGGCGGACCGGTATCCCAAAGGTGCGAGTTCAAATCCCGCTCGAGTCAACATTTTTCAGTTGACTTCGGCAGTGTAGGTTAATTGTGAAGTTATCGTTTCATAATATCTTGAATATGATTCTGAAATAGAATTGAAACACTGCACATCCATCCTCATGGATAGCGTTAAGTTCTCTCGAGAATATCTCGTGCACTTAAATTGGATATAAACTCGCCTCCAATCCCTGTGGACTCGATAGCTCAACAGGTAGAGCGGCGGACCGGTATCCCGAAGGTGCGAGTTCAAATCCCGCTCGAGTCAACATTTTTCAGTTGAATTCGGCAGTGTAGGTTAATTGTGAAGTTATCGTTTCATAATACCCTGAGGAAGATTCAGAAATAGAATTGAAACACTGCACATCCATCCTCATGGATAGCGTTAAATTTTCGCGAGAATATCTCGAGAACTTAAATTGGATAAAAACTCGCGTCCAATCCCTGAGGACTTGATAGGTCAACGGGTAGAGCGGCTGACCGGTATCCCGAAGGTGCGATTTCAAATCCCGCTGGAGTCAACATTTTTAAGTTGACTTTGGCAGTGTAGGTTAATTGTGAAGTTATCGTTTCATAATACCCTGATGATGATTCTGAAATAGAATTGAAACACTGCACATCCATCCATATGGATAGCGTTAAGTTGTCGCGAGAATATCTCGTGCACTTAAATTAGATAAAAACTCGCCTCCAATCCCTGTGGACTCGATAGCTCAACGAGTAGAGCGGCTGACCGGTATCCCGAAGATGCGATTTCAAATCCCGCTCGAGTCAAGATTTTTCATTTGACTTCGGCAGTGCAGGTTAATTGTGAAGTTATTGTTTCATAATACCCTGAGGATGATTCTGAAAAAGAATTGAAACACTGCACATCCATCCACATGGATAGCGTTAAGTTGTCGCGAGAATATCTCGTGCACTTAAATTGGATAAAAACTCGCCTCCAATCCCTGTGGACTCGATAGCTCAACAGGTAGAACGGCGGTCCGGTATCACGAAGGTGCGAGTTCAAATCCCGCTCGAGTCAACATTTTTCAGTTGACTTCGGCAGTGTAGGTTAATTGTGAAGTTATCGTTTCATAATACCCTGAGGATGATTCTGAAATAGAATTAAAACACAGCACATCCATCCTCATGGATAGCGTTAAGTTGTCGCAAGAAAATCTCGTGCACTTAAATTGAATAAAAACTCGTCTCTCATCCCTAACCCTAATCCTAACCCTAACCCTAACCCTTACCTAACCCTAACCCTAACCCTAACCCTAACCCTAACCCTTAACCTAACCCTAACCCTAACCCTAACTTAACACTAACCCTAACCCTAACCCTAACCATAACCCTAACCCGAATCCTAACCCTAACCCTAACCCTAACCATAACCCTAACCCGAAACCTAACCCTAACCCTAACCCTAACCCTAAATCTAACCCTAACGCTAACCCTAACCTAACCTAAAGGTAGAGCGGCGGATCATTATCCCGAAGGTGCGAGTTCAAATCCCGCTCGAGTCAACATTTTTCAGTTGACTTCGGCAGTGTAGGTTAATTCTGAAGTTATCGTTTCATAATACCCTGAATATGATTCTGAAATAGAATTGAAACACTACACATCCATCCTCATGGATAGCGTTAAGTTCCCTCGAGAATATCTCGTGCACTTAAATTGGATAAAAACTCGCCTCCAATCCCTGTGGACTCGATAGCTCAACAGGTAGAGCGGCGGACCGGTATCCCGAAGGTGCGAGTTCAAATCCCGATCGAGTCAACATTTTTCAGTTGACTTCGGCAGTGTAGGTTAATTCTGAAGTTATCGTTTCATAATACCCTGAATATGATTCTGAAATAGAATTGAAACACTACACATCCATCCTCATGGATAGCGTTAAGTTCCCTCGAGAATATCTCGTGCACTTAAATTGGATAAAAACTCGCCTCCAAGCCCTGTGGACTCGATAGCTCAACAGGTAGAGCGGCGGACCGGTATCCCGAAGGTGCGAGTTCAAATCCCGATCGAGTCAACATTTTTCAGTTGACTTCGGCAGTGTAGGTTAATTGTGAATTTATCGTTTCATAATACCCTGAGGATGATTCTGAAATAGAATTGAAACACGGCACATCCATCCTCATGGATGGCGTTAAGTTGTCGCAAGAAAATCTCGTGCACTTAAATTGAATAAAAAATCGTCTCTCATCCCTAACCCTAACCCTAACCCTAACCCTAACCCTAACCCTAACCCTAACCCTAACTCTAACCCTAACTCTAACCTTAACCCTAACCCTAACCCTAACCCTAACCCTAACCCTAACCCTAACCCTAACCCTAACCCTAACCCTAACCCTAACCCTAACCCTAACCCTAACATAACCTAAAGGTAGAGCGGCGGACCTGTATCCCGAAGGTGCGAGTTCAAATCCCGCTCGAGTCAACATTTTTCAGTTGACTTCGGAAGTGTAGGTTAATTGTGAAGTTATCGTTTCATAATACCTTGAGGATAATTCTGAAATAGAATTGAAACACTACACATCCATCCTCATGGATAGCGTTAACTTGTCGCCAGAATATCTAGTGGACTTAAATTGGATAAGAACTCGCCTCAAATCCTTCTGGACTCGATAGCTCAACAGGTAGAGAGGCTGACCAGTATCCCGAATAAGGGAGTTCAAATCCCGCTCGAGTCAACATTTTTCAGTTGACTTCGGGAGTGTGAAGTTATCGTTTCATAATACCCTGAGGATGATTCAGAAATAGAATTGAAACACTGCACATCCATCCTCATGGATAGCGTTAAGTTGTCGCGAGAATATCTCGTGCACTTAAATTGGATAAAAACTCTCCTCCAATCCTTGTGGATTCGATAGCTCAACAAGTAGAGCGGCGGACCAGAATCCCGAAAGTGCGAGTTCAAATCCCGCTCGAGTCAACATTTTTCAGTTGACTTCTGCAGTGTAGGTTAATTGTGAAGTTATCGTTTCATAATACCCTGAATATGATTCTGAAATAGAATTGAAACACTGCACATCCATCCTCATGGATATCGTTAAGTTCTCTAGAGAATATCTCGTGCACTTAAATTGGATAAAAACTCGCCTCCAATCCCTGTGTACTCGTTAGCTCAACAGGTTGAGCGGCGGACCGGTATCCCGCAGGTGCGAGTTCAAATCTTGCTCGAGTCAACATTTTTCAGTTGACTTCTGCAGTGTAGATTAATTGTGAAGTTATCGTTTCATAATACCATGAGGATAATTCTGAAATAGAATTGAAACACTGCACATCCATCTTCATGGATAGCGTTAAGTTGTCGCGAGAATATCTCGTGCACTTAAATTGAAAAGAAACTCGCCTCCAATCCCTAACCCTAACCCTAACCCTAACCCTAACCCTAACCTAACCCTAACCCTAACCCTAACCCTAACCCTAACCCTAACCCTAACCCTATCCTTAACCCTAACCCTAACCCTAACTCTAACCCTAACACTAACCCTAACCCTAACCCTAAATCTAACCCTAACCCTAACCCTAACCTAACATAAAGGTAGAGCGCCGGATCGTTATCCCGAAGGGGCTAGTTCAAATCCCGCTCGAGTCAACATTTTTCTGTTGACTTCGGCAGTGTAGGTTAATTGTGAAGTTATCGTTTCATAATACCCTGAGGATGATTCTGAAATAGAATTGAAAAATTGCACATCCATCCTGATGGATAGCGTTAAGTTGTCGCGAGAATATCTCGTGCACTTAAATTGAAAAGAAACTCGCCTCCAATCCCTAACCCTAATCCTAACCCTAACCCTAACCCTTACCTAACCCTAACCCTAACCCTAACCCTAACCCTAACCCTAACCCTAACCCTAACCCTAACCCTAAACCTAACTCTAACCCTAACCCTAACCCTAACCTAACACTAACCCTAACCCTAACCCGATCCATAACCCTAACCCTAACCCTAACTTAACACTAACCCTAACCTTAACCCTAACCATAACCCTAACCCTAAACCTAACCCTAACCCTAACCCTAACCCTAAATCTAACCCTAACGCTAACCCTAACCTAACCTTAAGGTAGAGCGGCGGATCGGTATCCCGAAGGTGCGAGTTCAAATCCCGATCGAGTCAACATTTTTCAGTTGACTTCGGCAGTGTAGGTTAATTGTGAAGTTATCGTTTCATAATACCCTGACGATGATTCTGAAATAGAATTGAAACACTGCACATCCATCCTCATGGATAGCGTTAAGTTCCTTCGAGAATATCTCGTGCACTTAAATTGGATAAAAACTCGCCTCCAATCCCTGTGGACTCGATAGCTCAACAGGTAGAGCGGCGGACCGGTATCCCGAAGGTGCGAGTTCAAATCACGATCGAGTCAACATTTTTCAGTTGACTTCAGCAGTGTAGGTTAATTGTGAATTTATCGTTTCATAATACCCTGAGGATGATTCTGAAATAGAATTGAAACACGGCACATCCATCCTCATGGATAGCGTTAAGTTTTCTCGAGAATATCTCGTGCTCTTAAATAGGATAAAAACTCGCCTCCAATCCCAGTGGACTCGATAGGTCAACAGGTAGATCGCGGACGATATCCCGAAGGTGCGAGTTCAAATCCCGCTCGAGTCAACATTTTCCAGTTGACTTCGGCAGTGTAGGTTAATTGTGAAGTTATTTTTTCATAACACCGCGAGGATGATTCTGAAATAGAATTGAAACACGGCACATCCATCCTCATGGATAGCGTTAAGTTGTCGCGAGAATATCTCGTGCACTTAAATTGGATAAAAACTCGCCTCCAATCCCTGTGGATTCGATAGCTGAACAGGTAGAGCGGCGGACCGGTATCCCGAAGGTGCGAGTTCAAATCCTGCTTGAGTCAACATTTTTCAGTTGACTTCGGCAGTGTAGGTTAATTGTGAAGTTATCTTTTCATAATACCCTGAGGATGATTCTGAAATAGAATAGAAACACTGCACATCCATCTTCATGGATAGCGTTAAGTTGTCGCGAGAATATCTCGTGCACTTAAATTGGATAAAAACTCGCCTCCAATCCCTGTCGATTCGATAGCTCAACAGGTAGAGCGGCGGACCGGTATCCCGAAGGTGCGAGTTCAAATGCCGCTCGAGTCAACATTTTTCAGTTGACTTCGGCAGTGTAGGTTAATTGTGAAGTTATCGTTTCATAATACCCTGAGGATGATTCTGAAATAGAATTGAGACACTGCACATCCATCCTCATGGATAGCGTTAAGTTTTCTCGAGAATATCTCGTGCACTTAAATTGGATAAAAACTCGCCTCCAATCCCTGTGGACTCGATAGCTCAACAGGTAGATTGGCGGACCGGTATCCCGAAGGTGCGAGTTCAAATGCCGCTCGAGTCAACATTTTTCAGTTGACTTCGGCAGTGTACGTTAATTGTGAAGTTATCGTTTCATAATACCCTGACGATGATTCTGAAATAGAATTGAAACACTGCACATCCATCCTCATGGATAGCGTTAAGTTGTCGCGAGAATATCTCGTGCACTTAAATTGGATAAAAACTCGCCTCGAATCCCTGTGGACTCGATAGCTCAACAGGTAGAGCGGCGGAACTGTATCCCGAAGGTGCGAGTTCAAATCCCGCTCGAGTCAACATTTTCCAGTTGACTTAGGCAGTGTAGGTTACTTGTGAAGTTATCGTTTCATAATACCCTGAAGATGATTCTGAAATAGAATTGAAACACTGCACATCCATCCACATGGATAGCGTTAAGTTGTCGCGAGAATATCTCGTGCAATTAAATTGGATAAAACTCGCCTCCAATCCCTGTGGAATCGATAGATCAACAGGTAGAGCGGCGGACCGGT
>JASJOG010000127.1:102500-105000 GCA_030142905.1 Heliopora coerulea
AACCCTAACCCTAACCCGATCCATAACCCTAACCCTAACCCTAACCCTAACCCTTACCCTAACCCTAACCCTAACCCTAACTTAACACTAACCCTAACCCTAACCCTAACCATAACCCTAACCCTAAACCTAACCCTAACCCTAACCCTAACCCTAAATCTAACCCTAACGCTAACCCTAACCTAACCTTAAGGTAGAGCGGCGGATCGGTATCCCGAAGGTGCGAGTTCAAATCCCGATCGAGTCAACATTTTTCAGTTGACTTCGGCAGTGTAGGTTAATTCTGAAGTTATCGTTTCATAATACCCTGACGATGATTCTGAAATAGAATTGAAACACTGCACATCCATCCTCATGGATAGCGTTAAGTTCCTTCGAGAATATCTCGTGCACTTAAATTGGATAAAAACTCGCCTCCAATCCCTGTGGACTCGATAGCTCAACAGGTAGAGCGGCGGACCGGTATCCCGAAGGTGCGAGTTCAAATCACGATCGAGTCAACATTTTTCAGTTGACTTCAGCAGTGTAGGTTAATTGTGAATTTATCGTTTCATAATACCCTGAGGATGATTCTGAAATAGAATTGAAACACGGCACATCCATCCTCATGGATAGCGTTAAGTTTTCTCGAGAATATCTCGTGCACTTAAATAGGATAAAAACTCGCCTCCAATCCCAGTGGACTCGATAGGTCAACAGGTAGATCGCGGACGATATCCCGAAGGTGCGAGTTCAAATCCCGCTCGAGTCAACATTTTCCAGTTGACTTCGGCAGTGTAGGTTAATTGTGAAGTTATTTTTTCATAACACCGCGAGGATGATTCTGAAATAGAATTGAAACACGGCACATCCATCCTCATGGATAGCGTTAAGTTGTCGCGAGAATATCTCGTGCACTTAAATTGGATAAAAACTCGCCTGCAATCCCTGTGGACTCGATAGCTGAACAGGTAGAGCGGCGGACCGGTATCCCGAAGGTGCGAGTTCAAATCCTGCTTGAGTCAACATTTTTCAGTTGACTTCGGCAGTGTAGGTTAATTGTGAAGTTATCTTTTCATAATACCCTGAGGATGATTCTGAAATAGAATTGAAACACTGCACATCCATCTTCATGGATAGCGTTAAGATGTCGCGAGAATATCTCGTGCACTTAAATTGGATAAAAACTCGCCTCCAATCCCTGTCGATTCGATAGCTCAACAGGTAGAGCGGCGGACCGGTATCCCGAAGGTGCGAGTTCAAATCCCGCTCGAGTCAACATTTTTAAGTTGACTTCGGCAGTGTAGGTTAATTGTGAAGTTATCGTTTCATAATACCCTGAGGATGATTTTGAAATAGAATTGAAACACTGCACATCCATCCACATGGATAGCGTTAAGTTGTCGCGAGAATATCTCGTGCACTTAAATTGGATAAAAACTCACCTCCAATCCAAGTGGATTCGATAGCTCAACAGGTAGAACGGCGGACCGGTATCCCGAAGGTGCGAGTTCAAATCCAGCTCGAGTCAACATTTTTCAGTTGACTTCGGCAGTGTTGGTTATTTGTGAAGTTATCGTTTCATAATACCCTGACGATGATTCTGAAATAGAATTGAGACACTGCACATCCATCCTCATGGATAGCGTTAAGTTTTCTCGAGAATATCTCGTGCACTTAAATTGGATAAAAACTCGCCTCCAATCCCTGTGGATTCGATAGCTCAACAGGTAGAGCGGCGGAACGGTATCCCGAAGGTGCGAGTTCAAATCCCGCGCGAGTCAACATTTTTCAGTTGACTTCGGCAGTGTAGGTTAATTGTGAAGTTATCGTTTCATAATACTCTGAGGATGATTCTGAAATAGAATTGAAACACTGCACATCCATCCTCATGAATAGCGTTAAGTTGTCGCGAGAATATCTCGTGCACTTAAATTGGATAAAAACTCGCCTCCAATCCCTGTGGATTCGATAGCTCAACAGGTAGAGCGGCGGACCGGTATCCCGAAGGTGCGAGTTGAAATCGAGCTCGAGTCAACACTTTTCAGTTGACTTCGGCAGTGTTGGTTATTTGTGAAGTTATCGTTTCATAATACCCTGAGGATGATTCTGAAATAGAAATGAGACACTGCACATCCATCCTCATGGATAGCGTTAAGTTTTCTCGAGAATATCTCGTGCACTTAAATTGGATAAAAACTCGCCTCCAATCCCTGTGGACTCGATAGCTCAACAGGTAGAACGGCGGACCGGTATCCCGAAGGTGCGAGTTCAAATCCCGATCGAGTCAACATTTTTCAGTTGACTTCGGCAGTGTAGGTTAATTGTGAAGTTATTTTTTCATAACACCGCGACGATGATTCTGAAATAGAATTGAGACACTGCACATCCATCCTCATGGATAGCGTTAAGTTTTCTCGAGAATATCTCGTGCACTTAAATTGGATAAAAACTCGCCTCCAATCCCTGTGGATTCGATAGCTCAACAGGTAGAGCGGCGGACCGGTATCCCGAAGGTGCG
>JASJOG010000127.1:110000-112500 GCA_030142905.1 Heliopora coerulea
ATGGATAGCGTTAAGTTTTCTCGAGAATATCTCGTGCACTTAAATTGGATAAAAACTCGCCTCCAATCCCTGTGGACTCGATAGCTCAACAGGTAGAACGGCGGACCGGTATCCCGAAGGTGCGAGTTCAAATCCCGATCGAGTCAACATTTTTCAGTTGACTTCGGCAGTGTAGGTTAATTGTGAAGTTATTTTTTCATAACACCGCGACGATGATTCTGAAATAGAATTGAGACACTGCACATCCATCCTCATGGATAGCGTTAAGTTGTCGCGAGAATATCTCATGGACTTAAATTGGATAAAAACTCGCCTCCAATCCCTGTGGACTCGATAGCTCAACAGGTAGAGTGGCGGACCGGTATCCCGAAGGTGCGAGTTCAAATCCTGGTCGATTCAACATTTTTAAGTTGACTTCGGCAGTGTAGGTTAATTGTGAAGTTATCGTTTCATAATACCCTGAGGATGATTCTGAAATAGAATTGAAACACTGCACATCCATCCTCATGGATAGCGTTAAGTTGTCGCGAGAATATCTCGTGCACTTAAATTACATAAAAACTCGCCTCCAATCCTTGTGGATTCGATAGCTCAACAGGTAGAGCGGCGGACCGGTATCCCGAAAGTGCAAGTTCAAATCCCGCTCGAGTCAACATTTTTCTGTTGACTTCGGCAGTGTAGGTTAATTGTGAAGTTATCGTTTCATAATCCCCTGAAGATGATTCTGAAATAGAATTGAAACACTGCACATCCATCCTCATGAATAGCGTTAAGTTGTCGCGAGAATATCTCGTGCACTTAAATTGGATAAAAACTCGCCTCCAATCCCTGCGTACTCGATAATTCAACAGGTAGATCGGCGGACCGGTATCCCGCAGGTGCGAGTTCAAATCCCGCTCGAGTCAACATTTTTCAGTTGATTTCGGCAGTGTAGGTTACTTGTGAAGTTATCGTTTCATAATCCCCTGAGAATGATTCTGAAATAGAATTGAAACACTGCACATCCATCCACATGGATAGTGTTAAGTTGTCGCGAGAATATCTCGTGCACTTAAATTGAAAAGAAACTCGCCTCCAATCCCTAACCCTAACCCTTACCCTAACCCTAACCATAACCCTAACCATAAACCTAACCCTAACCCTAACCCTAACCCTAAATCTAACTCTAACGCTAACCCTAACCTAACCTAAAGGTAGAGCGGCGCATCGGTATCCCGAAGGTGCGAGTTCAAATCCCGCTCGAGTCAACATTTTCCAGTTGACTTCGGCAGTGTAGGTTAATTGTGAAGTTATTTTTTCATAACACCGCGAGGATGATTCTGAAATAGAATTGAAACACTGCACATCCATCCTCATGGATAGCGTTAAGTTGTCGCGAGAATATCTCGTGCACTTAAATTGAAAAGAAACTCGCCTCCAATCCCTAACCCTAATCCTAACCCTAACCCTAACCCTTACCTAACCCTAACCCTAACCCTAACCCTAACCCTAACCCTAACCCTAATCCTAACCCTAACCCTAACCCTAACCCTAACCCTAACCCTAACCCTAACCCTAACCCTAATCCTAACCCTAACCCTATCCCTAACTCTAACCCTAACCCTAAGCCTAACCCTAACGTAACCCTAACCCTAACCCTAACCCTAACCCTAACCCTAACCCTAACACTAACCCTAACCCTAACCCTAACCATAACCCTAACCCTAACCCTAACTCTAATCCTAACCCTAACCCTAACCTTAAATCTAACCCAAACCCTAACCCTAACCTAACCTAAAGGTAGAGCGGCGGATAGGTATCCCGAAAGTGCGAGTTCAAATCCCGCTCGAGTCAACATTTTTCTGTTGACTTCGGCAGTGTAGGTTAATTGTGAAGTTATCGTTTCATAATACCCTGAGGATGATTCTGAAATAGAATTGAAACACTGCACATCCATCCTCATGGATATCGTTAAGTTGTCGAGAGAATATCTCGTGCACTTAAATTGAAAAGAAATTCGCCTCCAATCCCTAACCCTAATCCTAACCCTAACCCTAACCCTTACGTAATCCTAACCCTAACCGTAACTCTAACCCTAACCCTAACCCTAACCCTTACCCTAACCCTAACCCTAACCCTAACCCTAACCCTAACCCTAACCCTTACCCTAACCCTAACCCTAACCCTAACTTAACACTAACCCTAACCCTAACCCTAACCATAACCCTAACCCTAAACCTAACCCTAACCCTAACCCTAACCCTAAATCTAACCCTAACGCTAACCCTAACCTAACCTAAAGGTAGAGCGGCGCATCGGTATCCCGAAGGTGCGAGTTCAAATCCCGCTTGAGTCAACATTTTCCAGTTGACTTCGGCAGTGTAGGTTAATTGTGAAGTTATTTTTTCATAACACCGCGAGGATGATTCTGAAATAGAATTGAAACACTGCACATCCATCCTCATGGATAGCGTTAAGTTGTCGCGAGAATATCTCGTGCACTTAAATTGGATAAAAACTC
>JASJOG010000127.1:120000-177500 GCA_030142905.1 Heliopora coerulea
AAACACTGCACATCCATCCTCATGGATAGCGTTAAGTTGTCGCGAGAATATCTCGTGCACTTAAATTGGATAAGAACTCGCCTCAATTCCTTCTGGACTCGATAGCTCAACAGGTAGAGAGGCTGACCAGTATCCCGAATAAGGGAGTTCAAATCCCGCTCGAGTCAACATTTTTCAGTTGACTTCGGCAGTGTAGGTTAATTGTGAAGTTATCGTTTCATAATACCCTGAGGAAGATTCAGAAATAGAATTGAAACACGGCACATCCATCCTCATGGATAGCGTTAAGTTGTCGCGAGAATATCTCGTGCACTTAAATTAGTTAAAAACTCTCCTCCAATCCTTGTGGATTCGATAGCTCAACAGGTAGAGCGGCGGACCAGTATCCCGAAAGTGCGAGTTCAAATCCCGCTCGAGTCAACATTTTTCAGTTGACTTCGGCAGTGTAGGTTAATTGTGAAGTTATCGTTTCATAATACCCTGAATATGATTCTGAAATAGAATTGAAACACTGCACATCCATCCTCATGGATATCGTTAAGTTCTCTAGAGAATATCTCGTGCACTTAAATTGGATAAAAACTCGCTTCCAATCCCTGTGTACTCGTTAGCTCAACAGGTAGAGCGGCGGACCGGTATCCCGCAGGTGCGAGTTCAAATCCCGCTCGAGTCAACATATTTCTGTTGACTTCGGCAGTGAAGGTTAATTGTGAAGTTATCGTTTCTTAATACCCTGAAGATGATTCTGAAATAGAATTAAAACACTGCACATCCATCTTCATGGATAGCGTTAAGTTGTCGCGAGAATATCTCGTTCACTTAAATTGAAAAGAAACTCGCCTCCAAACCCTAACCCTAACCCTAACCCTAACCCTAACCCTAACCCTAACCTAACCCTAACCCTAACCCTAACCCTAACCCTAACCCTAACCCTAATCCTAACCCTAACCCTAACCCTAACCCTAACCCTAACCCTAATCCTAACCCTAACCCTATCCTAATTCTAACTCTAACCCTAACCCTAACCCTAACGTAACCCTATCCCTAACCCTAACCCTAAACCTAACCTTAACCCTTACCCTAACCCTAACCCTAACCCTAACCCTAATCCTAACCTAACACTAAACCTAACCCTATCCATAACCCTAACCCTAACCCTAACCCTAACCCTAACACTAACCCTTACCTTAACCCTAACCTAACCCTAACTTAACACTAACCCTAACCCTAACCCTAACAATAACCCTAACCTAACCTAAAGGTATAGCGGCGGATCGGTATCCCGAAGGTGCGAGTTCAAATCCCGCTCAAGTCAACATTTTTCAGTTGACTTCGGCAGTGTAGGTTACTTGTGAAGTTATCGTTTCATAATACCCTGAGGATGATTCTGAAATAGAATTGAAACACTGCACATCCATCCTCATGGATAGCGTTAAGTTGTCGCGAGAATATCTCGTGCACTTAAATTGAAAAGAAACTCGCCTCCAATCCCTAACCCTAACCCAAACCCTAACCCTAACCGTAACCCTAACCTAACCCTAACCCTAACCCTAACCCTAAGTCTAACCCTAACCCTAACCCTAACCCTAACCCTAACCCTAACCCTAACCCTAACCCTAATCCTAACCCTAACCCTATCCCTAACCCTAAGCCTAACCCTAACCCTAACCCTCACGTTACCCTAACCCTAACCCTAACCCTAAACCTAACCTTAACCCTTACCCTAACCCTAACCCTAACCCTAACCCTAACCTATCACTAACCCTAACCCTAACCCTATCCATAACCCTATCCATAACCCTATCCCTAACCCTAACCCTAACCATAACCCTAACCCTTACCCTAACCCTAACCCTAACCCTAACTTAACACTAACCCTAAGCCTAACCCTAACTATAACCCTAACCCTAACCCTAACTGAAACCCTAAACCTAACCCTAACCCTAAATCTAACCCTAACCCTAACCCTAACCTAACCTAAAGGTAGAGCGGCGGATCGGTATCCCGAAGGTGCGAGTTCAAATCCTTCTCGAGTCAACATTTTTCAGTTGACTTCGGCAGTGTAGGTTAATTGTGAAGTTATCGTTTCATAATACCCTGAGGAAGATTCTGAAATAGAATTTAAACACTGTACATCCATCTTCGAGGATAGCTTTAAGTTGTCGCGAGAATATCTCGTGCACTTAAATTAGATAAAAACTCTCCTCCAATCCTTGTGGATTCGATAGCTCAACAGGTAGAGCGGCAGACCGGTATCCCGAAAGTGCGAGTTCAAATCCCCCTCGAGTCAACATTTTTCAGTTGACTTCGGCAGTGTAGGTTAATTGTGAAGTTATCGTTTCATAATACCCTGAATATGATTCTGAAATAGAATTGAAACACTGCACATCCATCCTCATCGATATCGTTAAGTTCTCTAGAGAATATCTCGTGCACTTAAATTGGATAAAAACTCGCCTCCAATCCCTGTGTACTCGTTAGCTCAACAGGTAGAGCGGCGGACTGGTATCCCGAAGGTGCGAGTTCAAATCTTGCCCGAGTCAACATTTTTCAGTTGACTTCTGCAGTGTAGGTTAATTGTGAAGTTATCGTTTCATAATACCCTGAGGATGATTCTGAAATAGAATTGAAACACTGCCCATCCATCTTCATGGATAGCGTTAACTTGTCGCGAGAATATCTCGTGCACTTAAATTGAAAAGAAACTCGCCTCCAATCCCTAACCCTAACCCTAACCCTAACCCTAACCGTAACCCTAACCTAACCCTAACCCTAACCCTAACCCTAACCCTAACCCTAACCCTAATCCTAACCCTAACCCTAACCCTAACCCTAACCCTAACCCTAACCCTAACCCTAACCCTAACCCTTACCCTAAACCTAACCTTAACCCTTACCCTAACCCTTACCCTAACCCTAACCCTCACCTATCACTAACCCTAACCCTAACCCTATCCATAACCCTAACCCTAACCCTAACCCTAACCCTAACCCTAACCCTTACCCTAACCCTAACCCTAACTTAACACTAACCCTAACCCTAACCCTAACCATAACCCTAACCCTATCCCTAACTCTAACCCTAACCCTAACACTAACCCTAAATCTAACCCTAACCCTATCCCTAACCTAACCTAAAGGTATAGCGGCGGATCGGTATCCCGAAGGTGCGAGTTCAAATCCCGCTCGAGTCAACATTTTTAATTTGACTTCGGCAGTGTTGGTTAATTGTGAAGTTATCGTTTCATAATACCCTGAGGATAATTCTGAAATAGAATTGAAACACAGCACTTCCATCTTCATGGATAGCGTTAAGTTGTCGCGAGAATATCTCGTGCACTTAAATTGGATAAAAACTCGCCACCAATCCCTGTGGACTCGATAGCTCAACAGGTAGAGCGGCGAACCGGTACCTCGAATGTGCGAGTTCAAATCCCGCTCGAGTCAACATTTTTCAGTTGACTTCGGCAGTGTAGGTTAATTGTGAAATTATCGTTTCATAATACCCTGACGATGATTCTGAAATACAATTTAAACACTGCACATCCATCCTCATGGATAGCGTTAAGTTGTCGCGAGAATATCTCGTGCACTTAAATTGGATAAGAACTCGCCTCAAATCCTTCTGGACTCGATAGCTCAACAGGTAGAGAGGCGGACCAGTATCCCGAATAAGGGAGTTCAAATCCCGCTCGAGTCAACATTTTTCAGTTGACTTCGGCAGTGTAGGTTAATTGTGAAGTTATCGTTTCATAATACCCTGAGGATGATTCTGAAATAGAATTGAAACACTGCACATCCATCCTCGTGGATAGCGTTAAGTTGTCGCGAGAATATCTCGTGCACTTAAATTAGATAAAAACTCGCCTCCAATCCTTGTGGATTCGTTAGCTCAACAGGTAGAGCGGCGGACCGGTATCCCGAAGATGCGAGTTCAAATCCCGCTCGAGTCAACATTTTTCAGTTGACTTCGGCAGTGTAGGTTAATTGTGAAGTTATCGTTTCATAGTACACTGAGGATGATTCTGAAATAGAATTGAAACACTGCACATCCATCCTCATGAATAGCGTTAAGTTGTCGCGAGAATATCTCGTGCACTTAAATTGGATAAAAACTCGCTTCAAATCCCTGTGTACTCGATAGCTCAACAGGTAGAGCGGCGGACCGGTATCCCGCAGGAGCGAGTTCAAATCCCGCTCGAGTCAACATATTTCTGTTGACTTCGGCAGTGAAGGTTAATTGTGAAGTTATCGTTTCATAATACCCCGAGGATGATTCTGAAATAGAATTGAAACACTGCACATCCATCCTCATGGATAGCGTTAAGTTGTCGCGAGAATATCTCGTGCACTTAAATTGAAAATTAACTCGCCTCCAATCCCTAACCCTAATCCTAACCTTAACCCTTACCCTAACCCTAACCCTAACCCTAACCCTTACCCTAACCCTAACCCTAACCCTAACCCTATCCCTATCCTAACACTAACCCTAACCCTAACCCTATCCATAACTCTAACCCTAACCCTAACGCTAACCCTTACCCTAACCCTAACCCTAACCCTAACTTAACACTAACCCTAACCCTAACCCTAACCCTAACCCTAACCCTTACCCTAATCCTAACCCTAACCCTAACCCTAACCCTAACCCTAACCCTAATCCTAACCCTAACCCTAACCCTAACCCTAACCTAACCTAAAGGTAGAGCGGCGGATCGGTATCCCGAAGGTGCGAGTTCAAATCCCGCTCGAGTCAACATTTTTCAATTGACTTCGGCAGTGTAGGTTAATTGTGAATTTATCGTTTCATAATACCCTGAGGATGATTCTGAAATAGAATTGAAACACGGCACATCCATCCTCATGGATAGCGTTAAGTTGTCGCAAGAAAATCTCGTGCACTTAAATTGAATAAAAAATCGTCTCTCATCCCTAACCCTAACCCTAACCCTAACCCTAACCCTAACCCTAACCCTAACCCTAACCCTAACCCTAACCCTAACCCTAACCCTAACCTAACCTAAAGGTAGAGCGGCGGACCGGTATCACGAAGGTGCGAGTTCAAATCCCTCTCGAGTCAACATTTTTCAGTTGATTTCGGCAGTGTAGGTTAATTGTGAAGTTATCGTTTCATAATACCCTGAGGATGATTCTGAAATAGAATTGAAACACTGCACATCCATCGTCATGGATAGCGTTAAGTTGTCGCGAGAATATCTCGTGCACTTAAATTGGATAAGAACTCCCCTCAAATCCTTCTGGACTCTATAGCTCAATAGGTAGAGAGGCGGACCAGTATCCCGAAAAAGGGAGTTCAAATCCCGGTCGAGTCAACATTTTTCAGTTGACTTCGGCAATGTAGGTTAATTGTTAAGTTATCTTTTCATAATACCCTGAGGATGATTCTGAAATAGAATTGAAACACTGCACATCCATCCTCATGGATAACTTAAGTTGTCGCAAGTATATCTCGTGCACATAAATTGGATAAAAACTCGCCTCCAATCCCTGTGGACTCGATAGCTCAACGGGGAGAGCGGCGGACCGGTATCCCGAAGGTGCGAGTTCAAATCCCGTTCAAGTCAACATTTTTCAGTTGACTTCGGCAGTGTAGGTTAATTGTGAAGTTATCTATCCTTAATACCCTGAGGATGATTCAGATATAGAATTGAAACACTGCAAATCCATATTCATTGATAGCGTTAAGTTGTCGCGAGAATATCTCGTGCACTTAAATTGGATAAAAACTCGCCTCCAATCCCTAACCCTAACCTTAACCCTAACCCTAACCATAACCCTAACCTAATCCTAACGCTAACCCTAACCCTAACCCTAACCCTTACCCAAACTCTAACCCTAACCCTTACCCTAACCTAACACTAACCCTAAACCTAACCCTAACCCTAACCCTAATCCTAACCCTAACCCTAACCCTTACCCTAACTCTAACCCTAACCCTAACCCTAACCTAACACTAACCCTAACCCTAACCCTAACCTTAACCCTAACCCTAACCCTAACCCTAACCCTAACCCTAACCATAACCCTAACCCTATCCCTTACCCTAACCCTAACCCTAACCCTAACCTAACACTAACCCTAACCCTAACCCTAACCCTAACCTTAACCCTAACCCTAATCCTAACCTTAACCCTAAATCTAACCCTAACCCTAACCCTAACCCTTACCTAACCTAAAGGTAGAGGGGCGGATCGGTATCCCGAAGGTGCGAGTTCAAATCCCGCTCGAGTCAACATTTTTCTGTTGACTTCGGCAGTGAAGGTTAATTGTGAAGTTATCGTTTCATAATACCCTGAGGATGATTCTGAAATAGAATTGAAACACTGCACATCCATCCTCATGGATAGCGTTAGGTTGTCGCGAGAATATCTCGTGTATTTAAATTGAAAATTAACTCGCCTCCAATCCCTAACCCTAATCCTAACCCTAACCCTAACCCTAACCTAACCTTAACCCTTACCCTAACCCTAACCCTGACCCTAACCCTTACCCTAACCCTAACCCTAACCCTATCCCTATCCTAACACTAACCCTAACCCTAACCCTATCCATAACTCTAACCCTAACCCTAACGCTAACCCTTACCCTAATCCTAACCCTAACCCTAACTTAACACTAATCCTAACCCTAACCCTATCCCTAACCCTACCCCTAAACCTAACCCTAACACTAACCCTAACCCTAACCCTAACCCTAACCCTAACCCTAACCCTATCCATTACCCTAACCCTAACCCTAACCCTTACCCTAACCCTTACCCTAACCCTAACCCTAACCCTAACCCTAACCCTAACCCTTACCCAAACTCTAACCCTAACCTTAACCCTAACCTAACACTAACCCTTACCCTAACCCTAACCCTAACCCTAACCCTAATCCTAAACCTAACCCTAACCCTTACCTTAACTCTAACCGTAACCCTAACCCTAACCTTAACCCTAACCCTAACCCTAACCCTAACCCTAACCCTAACCCTAACCCTAACCCTAACCCTAACCCTAACCCTAACCCTATCCCTTACCCTAACCCTAACCCTAACCCTAACCTAACACTAACCCTAACCCTAACCCTAACCCTAACCCTAACCCTAACCCTAATCCTAACCTTAACCCTAAATCTAACCCTAACCCTAACCCTAACCCTTACCTAACCTAAAGGTAGAGGGGCGGACCGGTATCCCGAAGGTGCGATTCAAATCCCGCTCGAGTCAACATTTTTCAGTTGACTTCGGCAGTGTAGGTTAATTGTGATGTTATCGTTTCATAATACCCTGAGGATAAATCTAAAATAGAATTGAAACACTGCACATCCATCCTCATGGATAGCGTTAAGTTGTTGCAAGAATATCTCGTGCACATAAATTGGATAAAAACTCGCCTCCAATCCCTGTGGACTCGATAGCTCAACAGGTAGAGCGGCGGACCGGTATCCCGAAGGTGCGAGTTCAAATCTCGCTCGAGTCAACATTTTTCAATTGACTTCGGCAGTGTAGGTTAATTGTGAACTTATCGTTTCATAATACCCTGAGGATGATTCTGAAATAGAATTGAAACACTGCACTTCCATCTTCATGGATATCGTTAAGTTGTCGCGAGAATATCTCGTGCACTTAAATTGGATAAAAACTCGCCACCAATCCCTATGGACTCGATAGCTCAACAGGTAGAGCGGCGGACCGGTATCTCGAATGTGCGAGTTCAAATCCCGCTCGAGTCAACATTTTTCAGTTGACTTCGGCAGTGTAGGTTAATTGTGAAGTTATCGTTTCATAATACCCTGAGGATGATTCTGAAATAGAATTGAAACACTGCACATCCATCCTCATGAATAGCGTTAAGTTGTCGCGAGAATATCTCGTGCACTTAAATTGGATAAAAACTCGCCTCCAATCCCTGTGGACTCGATAGCTCAACGGGGAGAGCGGCTGACTGGTATCCCGAAGGTGTGAGTTCAAATCCCGCTCGAGTCAACATTTTTAATTTGACTTCGGCATTGTAGGTTAATTGTGAAGTTATCGTTTCATAAAACCCTGAGGATGATTCTGAAATAGAATTGAAACACTGCACATCCATCCTCATGGATAACTTAACTTGTCGCAAGTATATCTCGTGCACATAAATTGGATAAAAACTCGCCTCCAATCCCTGTGGACTCGATAGCTCAACGGGGAGAGTGGCGGACCGGTATCCCGAAGGTGCGAGTTCAAATCCCGTTCAAGTCAACATTTTTCAGTTGACTTCGGCAGTGTAGGTTAATTGTGAAGTTATCTATCCTTAATACCCTGAGGATGATTCAGATATAGAATTGAAACATTGCAAATCCATATTCATTGATACCGTTAAGTTGTCGCGAGAATATCTCGTGCACTTAAATTGGATATAAACTCGCCTCCAATCCCTAACCCTAACCTTAACCCTAACCCTAACCATAACCCTAACCTAATCCTAACGCTAACCCTAACCCTAACCCTAACCCTAACCCTAACCCTAACCCTAATCCTAACCCTAACCCTATCCCTAACCCTATCCCTAAACCTAACCCTAACACTAACCCTAACCCTAACCCTAACCCTAACCCTAACCCTAACCCTATCCATTACCCTAACCCTAACCCTAACCCTTACCCTAACCCTTACCCTAACCCTAACCCTAACCCTAACCCTAACCCTAACCCTAACCCTAACACTAACCCTTACCCAAACTCTAACCCTAACCCTAACCCTAACCTAACACTAACCCTAACCCTAACCCTAACCCTAACCCTAACCCTAACCCTAACCCTAACCCTAACCCTAACCCTAACCCTAACCTAACCCTAACCCTAACCCTAACCCTAACCTAACACTAACCCTAACCCTAACCCTAACCCTAACCCTAACCCTAACCCTAACCCTAACCCTAACCCTAACCCTAACCCTAACCCTAACCCTAACCCTAACCCTAACCCTAACCCTAACCCTAACCCTAACCCTAACCCTAACCCTAACCCTAACCCTAACCCTAACCCTAACCTAACCCTAACCCTAACCCTAACCCTAACCCTAACACTAACCCTAACCCTAACCCTAATCCTAACCTTAACCCTAAATCTAACCCTAACCCTAACCCTAACCCTAACCTAACCTAAAGGTAGAGCGGCGGACCGGTATCCCGAAGGTGCGATTCAAATCCCGCTCGAGTCAATATTTTTCAGTTGACTTCGGCAGTGTAGGTTAATTGTGAAGTTATCGTTTCATAATACCCTGAGGATAAATCTAAAAAAGAATTGAAACACTGCACATCCATCCTCATGGATAGCGTAAAGTTGTTGCGAGAATATCTCGTGCACATAAATTGGATAAAAACTCGCCTCCCATCCCTGTGGACTCGATAGCTCAACAGGTAGAGCGGCGGACCGGTATCCCGAAGGTGCGAGTTCAAATCTCGCTCGAGTCAACATTTTTCAATTGACTTCGGCAGTGTAGGTTAATTGTGAAGTTATCGTTTCATAATACCCTGAGGATGATTCTGAAATAGAATTGAAACACTGCACATCCATCCTCATGGATAGCGTTAAGTTGTCGCGAGAATATCTCGTGCACTTAAATTGGATAAAAACTCGCCTCCAATCCCTGTGGACTCTATAGCTCAAGGGGGAGAGCGGCGGACCGGTATCCCGAAGGTGTGAGTTCAAATCCCGCTCGAGTCAACATTTTTAATTTGACTTCGGCATTGTAGGTTAATTGTGAAGTTATCGTTTCATAATACCCTGAGGATAATTCTGAAATAGAATTGAAACACTGCACTTCCATCTTCATGGATATCGTTAAGTTGTCGCGAGAATATCTCGTGCACTTAAATTGGATAAAAACTCGCCTCAAATCCTTGTGGATTCGTTAGCTCAACAAGTAGAGCGGCGGACCGGTATCTCGAATGTGCGAGTTCAAATCCCGCTCGAGTCAACATTTTTCAGTTGACTTCGGCAGTGTACGTTAATTGTGAAGTTATCGTTTCATAATACCCTGAGGATGATTCTGAAATAGAATTGAAACACTGCACATCCATCCTCATGGATAACTTAAGTTGTCGCAAGTATATCTCGTGCACATAAATTGGATAAAAACTCGCCTCCAATCCCTGTGGACTCGATAGCTCAACGGGGAGAGCGGCGGACCGGTATCCCGAAGGTGCGAGTTCAAATCCCGTTCAAGTCAACATTTTTCAGTTGACTTCGGCAGTGTAGGTTAATTGTGAAGATATCTATCCTTAATACCCTGAGGATGATTCAGATATAGAATTGAAACACTGCACATCCATATTCATTGATACCGTTAAGTTGTCGCGAGAATATCTCGTGCACTAAAATTGGATATAAACTCGCCTCCAATCCCTAACCCTAACCTTAACCCTAACCCTAACCATAACCCTAACCTAATCCTAACCCTAACCCTAACCCTAACCCTAACCCTAACCCTAATCCTAACGCTAACCCTATCCCTAACCCTATCCCTAAACCTAACCCTAACACTAACCCTAAATCTAACCCTAGCCCTAACCCTAACCCTAACCCTAACCCTATCCATTACCCTAACCCTAACCCTAACCCTTACCCTAACCCTTACCCTAACCCTAACCCTAACCCTAACCCTAACCCTAACACTAACCCTAACACTAACCCTTACCCAAACTCTAACCCTAACCCTAACCCTAACCCTAACCTAACCCTGACCCTAACCCTAACCCTAACCCTAACACTAACCCTAACCCTAACCCTAATCCTAACCTTAACCCATAATCTAACCCTAACCCTAACCCTAACCCTAACCTAACCTAAAGGTAGAGCGGCGGACCGGTATCCCGAAGTTGCGATTCAAATCCCGCTCGAGTCAACATTTTTCAGTTGACTTCGGCAGTGTAGGTTAATTGTGAAGTTATCGTTTCATAATACCCTGAGGATAAATCTAAAAAAGAATTGAAACACTGCACATCCATCTTCATGGATAGCGTTAAGTTGTTGCGAGAATATCTCGTGCACATAAATTGGATAAAAACTCGCCTCCAATCCCTGTGGACTCCATAGCTCAACAGGTAGAGCGGCGGACCGGTATCCCGAAGGTGCGAGTTCAAATCTCGCTCGAGTCAACATTTTTCAATTGACTTCGGCATTGTAGGTTAATTGTGAAGTTATCGTTTCATAATACCCTGAGGATGATTCTGAAATAGAATTGAAACACTGCACTTCCATCTTCATGGATATCGTTAAGTTGTCGCGAGAATATCTCGTGCACTTAAATTAGATAAAAACTCGCCTCAAATCCTTGTGGATTCGTTAGCTCAACAGGTAGAGCGGCGGACCGGTATCCCGAAGATGCGAGTTCAAATCACGCTCGAGTCAACATTTTTCTGTTGACTTCGGCAGTGTAGGTTAATTGTGAAGTTATCGTTTCATAATCCCCTGAGGATGATTCTGAAATAGAATTTAAACACTGCACATCCATCCTCATGAATAGCGTTAAGTTGTCGCGACAATATCTCGTGCACTTAAATTGGATAAAAACTCGCCTCAAATCCCTGTGTACTCGATAGCTCAACAGGTAGAGCGGCGGACCGGTATCCTGCAGGTGCGAGTTCAAATCCCGCTCGAGTCAACATTTTTCTGTTGACTTCGGCAGTGTAGGTTAATTGTGAAGTTATCGTTTCATAATACCCTGAGGATGATTCTGAAATAGAATTGAAACACTGCACATCCATCCTCATGGATAGCGTTAAGTTGTCGCGAGAATATCTCGTGCACTTAAATTGAAAATTAACTCGCCTCCAATCCCTAACCCTAATCCTAACCCTAACCCTAACCCTAACCTAACCTTAACCCTAACCCTAACCCTAACCCTAACCCTAACCCTAACCCTAACCCTTACCCTAACCCTAACCCTAACCCTAACCCTAACCGTATCCTAACACTAACCCTAACCCTAACCCTATACATAACTCTAACCCTAACCCTAACGCTAACCCTTACCCTAACCCTAACCCTAACCCTAACTTAACACTAACCGTAACCCTAACCCTAACCCTAACCCTAACCCTAAACCTAATCCTAACCCTAACCCTAACCCTAACCCTAACCTAACCTAAAGGTAGAGCGGCGGATCGGTATCCCGAAGGTGCGAGTTCAAATCCCGCTCGAGTCAACATTTTTCAGTTGACTTCGGCAGTGTAGGTTAATTGTGAATTTATCGTTTCATAATACCCTGAGGATGATTCTGAAATAGAATTGAAACACTGCACATCCATCCTCATGGATAGCGTTAAGTTGTCGCGAGAATATCTCGTGCACTTAAATTGAAAATTAACTCGCCTCCAATCCCTAACCCTAATCCTAACCCTAACCCTAACCCTAACCGTATCCTAACACTAACCCTAACCCTAACCCTATACATAACTCTAACCCTAACCCTAACGCTAACCCTTACCCTAACCCTAACCCTAACCCTAACTTAACACTAACCCTAACCCTAACCCTAACCATAACCCTAACCCTAACCCTAATCCTAACCCTAACCCTAACCCTAACCCTAACCCTAACCCTAAACCTAATCCTAACCCTAACCCTAACCCTAACCCTAAATCTAACCCTAACCCTAACCCTAACCTAACACTAACCCTAACCCTAACCCTAACCCTAATCCTAACCTTAACCCTAAATCTAACCCTAACCCTAACCCTAACCCTTACCTAACCTAAAGGTAGAGGGGCGGACCGGTATCCCGAAGGTGAGATTCAAATCCCGCTCGAGTCAACATTTTTCAGTTGACTTCGGCAGTGTAGGTTAATTGTGATGTTATCGTTTCATAATACCCTGAGGATAATTCTGAAATAGAATTGAAACACTGCACTTCCATCTTCATGGATATCGTTAAGTTGTCGCGAGAATATCTCGTGCACTTAAATTGGATAAAAACTCGCCTCAAATCCTTGTGGATTCGTTAGCTCAACAAGTAGAGCGGCGGACCGGTATCTCGAATGTGCGAGTTCAAATCCAGCTCGAGTCAACATTTTTCAGTTGACTTCGGCAGTGTACGTTAATTGTGAAGTTATCGTTTCATAATACCCTGAGGATGATTCTGAAATAGAATTGAAACACTGCACATCCATCCTCATGGATAACTTAAGTTGTCGCAAGTATATCTCGTGCACATAAATTGGATAAAAACTCGCCTCCAATCCCTGTGGACTCGATAGCTCAACGGGGAGAGCGGCGGACCGGTATCCCGAAGGGGCGAGTTCAAATCCCGTTCAAGTCAACATTTTTCAGTTGACTTCGGCAGTGTAGGTTAATTGTGAAGATATCTATCCTTAATACCCTGAGGATTATTCAGATATAGAATTGAAACACTGCACATCCATATTCATTGATACCGTTAAGTTGTCGCGAGAATATCTCGTGCACTAAAATTGGATATAAACTCGCCTCCAATCCCTAACCCTAACCTTAACCCTAACCCTAACCATATCCCTAACCTAATCCTAACGCTAACCCTAACCCTAACCCTAACCCTAACCCTAACCCTAACCCTAATCCTAACCCTAACCCTATCTCTAACCCTATCCCTAAACCTAACCCTAACACTAACCCTAAATCTAACCCTAGCCCTAACCCTAACCCTAACCCTATCCATTACCCTAACCCTAACCCTAACCCTTACCCTAACCCTTACCCTAACCCTAACCCTAACCCTAACCCTAACCCTAACCTTAACACTAACCCTTACCCAAACTCTAACCCTAACCCTAACCCTAACCCTAACCTAACCCTGACCCTAACCCTAACCCTAACCCTAACACTAACCCTAACCCTAACCCTAATCCTAACCTTAACCCATAATCTAACCCTAACCCTAACCCTAACCCTAACCTAACCTAAAGGTAGAGCGGCGGACCGGTATCCCGAAGTTGCGATTCAAATCCCGCTCGAGTCAACATTTTTCAGTTGACTTCGGCAGTGTAGGTTAATTGTGAAGTTATCGTTTCATAATACCCTGAGGATAAATCTAAAAAAGAATTGAAACACTGCACATCCATCTTCATGGATAGCGTTAAGTTGTTGCGAGAATATCTCGTGCACATAAATTGGATAAAAACTCGCCTCCAATCCCTGTGGACTCCATAGCTCAACAGGTAGAGCGGCGGACCGGTATCCCGAAGGTGCGAGTTCAAATCTCGCTCGAGTCAACATTTTTCAATTGACTTCGGCAGTGTAGGTTAATTGTGAAGTTATCGTTTCATAATACCCTGAGGATGATTCTGAAATAGAATTGAAACACTGCACATCCATCCTCATGGATAGCGTTAAGTTGTCGCGAGAATATCTCGTGCACTTAAATTGGATAAAAACTCGCCTCCAATCCCTGTGGACTCTATAGCTCAACGGGGAGAGCGGCGGACCGGTATCCCGAAGGTGTGAGTTCAAATCCCGCTCGAGTCAACATTTTTAATTTGACTTCGGCATTGTAGGTTAATTGTGAAGTTATCGTTTCATAATACCCTGAGGATGATTCTGAAATAGAATTGAAACACTGCACTTCCATCTTCATGGATATCGTTAAGTTGTCGCGAGAATATCTCGTGCACTTAAATTGGATAAAAACTCGCCTCAAATTCTTGTGGATTCGTTAGCTCAACAGGCAGAGTGGCGGACCGGTATCTCGAATGTGCGAGTTCAAATCCCGCTCGAGTCAACATTTTTCAGTTGACTTCGGCAGTGTACGTTAATTGTGAAGTTATCGTTTCATAATACCCTGAGGATGATTCTGAAATAGAATTGAAACACTGCACATCCATCCTCATGGATAGCGTTAAGTTGTCGCGAGAATATCTCGTGCACTTAAATTAGATAAAAACTCGCCTCAAATCCTTGTGGATTCGTTAGCTCAACAGGTAGAGCGGCGGACCGGTATCCCGAAGATGCGAGTTCAAATCCCGCTCGAGTCAACATTTTTCTGTTGACTTCGGCAGTGTAGGTTAATTGTGAAGTTATCGTTTCATAATCCCCTGAGGATGATTCTGAAATAGAATTGAAACACTGCACATCCATCCTCATGAATAGCGTTAAGTTGTCGCGACAATATCTCGTGCACTTAAATTGGATAAAAACTCGCCTCAAATCCCTGTGTACTCGATAGCTCAACAGGTAGAGCGGCGGACTGGTATCCCGCAGGTGCGAGTTCAAATCCCGCTCGAGTCAACATTTTTCTGTTGACTTCGGCAGTGTAGGTTAATTGTGAAGTTATCGTTTCATAATACCCTGAGGATGATTCTGAAATAGAATTGAAACACTGCACATCCATCCTCATGGATAACTTAACTTGTCGCAAGTATATCTCGTGCACATAAATTGGATAAAAACTCGCCTCCAATCCCTGTGGACTCGATAGCTCAACGGGGAGAGCGGCGGACCGGTATCCCGAAGGTGCGAGTTCAAATCCCGTTCAAGTCAACATTTTTCAGTTGACTTCGGCAGTGTAGGTTAATTGTGAAGTTATCTATCCTTAATACCCTGAGGATGATTCAGATATAGAATTGAAACACTGCACATCCATATTCATTGATAGCGTTAAGTTGTCGCGAGAATATCTCGTGCACTTAAATTGGATAAAAACTCGCCTCCAATCCCTAACCCTAACCTTAACCCTAACCCTAACCATAACCCTAACCTAATCCTAACGCTAACCCTAACCCTAACCCTAACGATAACCCTAACCCTATCCCTAACCCTATCCCTAACCCTAACCCTAACCCTAACACTAACCCTAACCCTAACCCTAACCCTAACCCTAACCATAACCCTAACCCTAACCCTAACCCTAACCCTAACCCTAACCCTAACCCTAACCCTAACCCTAACCCTAACCCTAACCCTAACCCTAACCCTAACCCTTACCCTAACTCTAACCCTAACCCTAACCCTAACCTAACATTAACCATAACCCTAACCCCAACCCTAACCCTAACCCTAATCCTAACCCTAACCCTAACCCTTACCCTAAATCTAACCCTAACCCTAACCCTAACCTAACACTAACCCTAACCCTAACCCTAACCCTAATCCTAACCTTAACCCTAAATCTAACCCTAACCCTAACCCTAACCCTTACCTAACCTAAAGGTAGAGGGGCGGACCGGTATCCCGAAGGTGCGATTCAAATCCCGCTCGAGTCAACATTTTTCAGTTGACTTCGGCAGTGTAGGTTAATTGTGATGTTATCGTTTCATAATACCCTGAGGATAAATCTAAAATAGAATTGAAACACTGCACATCCATCCTCATGGATAGCGTTAAGTTGTTGCGAGAATATCTCGTGCACATAAATTGGATAAAAACTCGCCTCCAATCCCTGTGGACTCGATAGCTCAACAGGTAGAGCGGCGGACCGGTATCCCGAAGGTGCGAGTTCAAATCTCGCTCGAGTCAACATTTTTCAATTGACTTCGGCAGTGTAGGTTAATTGTGAACTTATCGTTTCATAATACCCTGAGGATGATTCTGAAATAGAATTGAAACACTGCACATCCATCCTCATGGATAACTTAACTTGTCGCAAGTATATCTCGTGCACATAAATTGGATAAAAACTCGCCTCCAATCCCTGTGGACTCGATAGCTCAACGGGGAGAGCGGCGGACCGGTATCCCGAAGGTGCGAGTTCAAATACCGTTCAAGTCAACATTTTTCAGTTGACTTCGGCAGTGTAGGTTAATTGTGAAGTTATCTATCCTTAATACCCACAGGATGATTCAGATATAGAATTGAAACACTGCACATCCATATTCATTGATACCGTTAAGTTGTCGCGAGAATATCTCGTGCACTTAAATTGGATAAAAACTCGCCTCCAATCCCTGTGGACTCTATAGCTCAACGGGGAGAGCGGCGGACCGGTATACCGAAGGTGTGAGTTCAAATCCCGCTCGAGTCAACATTTTTAATTTGACTTCGGCAGTGTACGTTAATTGTGAAGTTATCGTTTCATAATACCCTGAGGATAATTCTGAAATAGAATTGAAACACTGCACTTCCATCTTCATGGATATCGTTAAGTTGTCACGAGAATATCTCGTGCACTTAAATTGGATAAAAACTCGCCACCAATCCCTGTGGACTCGATAGCTCAAAAGGTAGAGCGGCGGACCGGTATCTCGAATGTGCGAGTTCAAATCCCGCTCGAGTCAACATTTTTCAGTTGACTTCGGCAGTGTAGGTTAATTGTGAAGTTATCGTTTCATAATACCCTGAGGATGATTCTGAAATAGAATTGAAACACTGCACATCCATCCTCATGGATAACTTAAGTTGTCGCAAGTATATCTCGTGCACATAAATTGGATAAAAACTCGCCTCCAATCCCTGTGGACTCGATAGCTCAACGGGGAGAGCGGCGGACCGGTATCCCGAAGGTGCGAGTTCAAATCCCGTTCAAGTCAACATTTTTCAGTTGACTTCGGCAGTGTAGGTTAATTGTGAAGTTATCATTTCATAATACCCTGAGGATGATTCTGAAATAGAATTGAAACACTGCACATCCATCCTCATGGATAACTTAAGTTGTCGCAAGTATATCTCGTGCACATAAATTGGATAAAAACTCGCCTCCAATCCCTGTGGACTCGATAGCTCAACGGGGAGAGCGGCGGACCGGTATCCCGAAGGTGCGAGTTCAAATCCCGTTCAAGTCAACATTTTTCAGTTGACTTCGGCAGTGTAGGTTAATTGTGAAGTTATCTATCCTTAATACCCACAGGATGATTCAGATATAGAATTGAAACACTGCACATCCATATTCATTGATACCGTTAAGTTGTCGCGAGAATATCTCGTGCACTTAAATTGGATATAAACTCGCCTCCAATCCCTAACCCTAACCTTAACCCTAACCCTAACCATAACCCTAACCTAATCCTAACGCTAACCCTAACCCTAACCCTAACCCTAACCCTAACCCTAACCCTAATCCTAACCCTAACCCTATCCCTAAACATATCCCTAAACCTAACCCTAACACTAACCCTAACCCTAACCCTAACCCAAACCCTATCCATTACCCTAACCCTAACCCTAACCCTTACCCTAACCATTACCCTAACCCTAACCCTAACCCTAACCCTAACCCTAACCCTAACCCTAACCCTAACCCTAAAACTAACCCTTACCCAAACTCTAACCCTAACCCTAACCCTAACCTAACACTAACCCTAACCCTAACCCTAACCCTATCCCTTACCCTAACCCTTACCCTAACCCTAACCTAACACTAACCCTAACCCTAACCCTAACCCTAACCCTAATCCTAATCCTAAACTTAACCCTAAATCTAACCCTAACCCTAACCCTAACCCGAACCTAACCTAAAGGTAGAGCGGCGGACCGGTATCCCGAAGGTGCGATTCAAATCCCGCTCGAGTCAACATTTTTCAGTTGACTTCGGCAGTGTAGGTTAATTGTGAAGTTATCGTTTCATAATACCCTGAGGATAAATCTAAAATAGAATTGAAACACTGCACATCCATCCTCATGGATAGCGTTAAGTTGTTGCGAGAATATCTCGTGCACATAAATTGGATAAAAACTCGCCTCCAATCCCTGTGGACTCGATAGCTCAACGGGGAGAGCGGCGGACCGGTATCCCGAAGGGGCGAGTTCAAATCCCGTTCAAGTCAACATTTTTCAGTTGACTTCGGCAGTGTAGGTTAATTGTGAAGTTATCTATCCTTAATACCCTGAGGATGATTCAGATATAGAATTGAAACACTGTACATCCATATTCATTGATAGCGTTAAGTTGTCGCGAGAATATCTCGTGCACTTAAATTGGATAAAAACTCGCCTCCAATCCCTAACCCTAACCTTAACCCTAACCCTAACCATAACCCTAACCTAATCCTAACGCTAACCCTAACCCTAACCCTAACGTTAACCCTAACCCTATCCCTAACCCTATCCCTAACCCTAACTCTAACACTAACCCTAACCCTAACCCTAACCCTAACCCTAACCCTAACCCTTACCCTAACCCTAACCCTAACCCTTATCCTAACCCTTACCCTAACCCTAACCCTAACCCTAACCCTAACACTAACCCTAACCCTAACCCTAACCCTAACCCTAACCCTTACCCTAACTCTAACCCTAACCCTAACCCTAACCTAACATTAATCATAACCCTAACCCCAACCCTAACCCTAACCCTAATCCTAACCCTAACCCTAACCCTAACGTTAACCCTAACCCTAACCCTAACCCTAACCAAACACTATCCCTAACCCTAACCCTAACCCTAATCCTAACCTTAACCCTAAATCTAACCCTAACCCTAACCCTAACCCTTACCTAACCTAAAGGTAGAGGGGCGGACCGGTATCCCGAAGGTGCGATTCAAATCCCGCTCGAGTCAACATTTTTCAGTTGACTTCGGCAGTGTAGGTTAAATGTGATGTTATCGTTTCATAATACCCTGAGGATAAATCTAAAATAGAATTGAAACACTGCACATCCATCCTCATGGATAGCGTTAAGTTGTTGCGAGAATATCTCGTGCACATAAATTGGATAAAAACTCGCCTCCAATCCCTGTGGACTCGATAGCTCAACAGGTAGAGCGGCGGACCGGTATCCCGAAGGTGCGAGTTCAAATCTCGCTCGAGTCAACATTTTTCAATTGACTTCGGCAGTGTAGGTTAATTGTGAAGTTATCGTTTCATAATACCCTGAGGATGATTCTGAAATAGAATTGAAACACTGCACATCCATCCTCATGGATAGCGTTAAGTTGTCGCGAGAATATCTCGTGCACTTAAATTGGATAAAAACTCGCCTCCAATCCCTGTGGACTCTATAGCTCATCGGGGAGAGCGGCGGACCGGTATCCCGAAGGTGCGATTCAAATCCCGCTCGAGTCAACATTTTTCAGTTGACTTCGGCAGTGTAGGTTAATTGTTAAATTATCGTTTCATAATACCCTGAGGATAAATCTAAAATAGAATTGAAACACTGCACATCCATCCTCATGGATAGCGTTAAGTTGTTGCGAGAATATCTCGTGCACATAAATTGGATAAAAACTCGCCTCCAATCCCTGTGGACTCGATAGCTCAACGGGGAGAGCGGCGGACCGGTATCCCGAAGGGGCGAGTTCAAATCCCGTTCAAGTCAACATTTTTCAGTTGACTTCGGCAGTGTAGGTTAATTGTGAAGTTATCTATCCTTAATACCCTGAGGATGATTCAGATATAGAATTGAAACACTACACATCCATATTCATTGATAGCGTTAAGTTGTCGCGAGAATATCTCGTGCACTTAAATTGGATAAAAACTCGCCTCCAATACCTAACCCTAACCTTAACCCTAACCCTAACCATAACCCTAACCTAATCCTAACGCTAACCCTAACCCTAACCCTAACGTTAACGCTAACCCTATCCCTAACCCTGTTCCTAACCCTAACCCTAACACTAACCCTAACCCTAACCCTAACCATAACCCTAACCCTAACCCTAACCCTAACCCTAATCCTAACCTTAACCCTAAATCTAACCCTAACCCTAACCCTAACCCTTACCTAACCTAAAGGTAGAGGGGCGGACCGGTATCCCGAAGGTGCGATTCAAATCCCGCTCGAGTCAACATTTTTCAGTTGACTTCGGCAGTGTAGGTTAATTGTGATGTTATCGTTTCATAATACCCTGAGGATAAATCTAAAATAGAATTGAAACACTGCACATCCATCCTCATGGATAGCGTTAAGTTGTTGCGAGAATATCTCGTGCACATAAATTGGATAAAAACTCGCCTCCAATCCCTGTGGACTCGATAGCTCAACAGGTAGAGCGGCGGACCGGTATCCCGAAGGTGCGAGTTCAAATCTCGCTCGAGTCAACATTTTTCAATTGACTTCGGCAGTGTAGGTTAATTGTGAAGTTATCGTTTCATAATACCCTGAGGATGATTCTGAAATAGAATTGAAACACTGCACATCCATCCTCATGGATAGCGTTAAGTTGTCGCGAGAATATCTCGTGCACTTAAATTGGATAAAAACTCGCCTCCAATCCCTGTGGACTCGATAGCTCAACGGGGAGAGCGGCGGACCGGTATCTCGAAGGTGTGAGTTCAAATCCCGCTCGAGTCAAAATTTTTCAGTTGACTTCGGCATTGTAGGTTAATTGTGAAGTTATCTATCCTTAATACCCTGAGGATGATTCAGATATAGAATTGAAACACTACACATCCATATTCATTGATAGCGTTAAGTTGTCGCGAGAATATCTCGTGCACTTAAATTGGATAAAAACTCGCCTCCAATACCTAACCCTAACCTTAACCCTAACCCTAACCATAACCCTAACCTAATCCTAACGCTAACCCTAACCCTAACCCTAACGTTAACCCTAACCCTATCCCTAACCCTGTTCCTAACCCTAACCCTAACACTAACCCTAACCCTAACCCTAACCATAACCCTAACCCTAACCCTAACCCTAACCCTAATCCTAACCTTAACCCTAAATCTAACCCTAACCCTAACCCTAACCCGAACCTAACCTAAAGGTAGAGGGGCGGACCGGTATCCCGAAGGTGCGATTCAAATCCCGCTCGAGTCAACATTTTTCAGTTGACTTCGGCAGTGTAGGTTAATTGTGATGTTATCGTTTCATAATACCCTGAGGATAAATCTAAAATAGAATTGAAACACTGCACATCCATCCTCATGGATAGCGTTAAGTTGTTGCGAGAATATCTCGTGCACATAAATTGGATAAAAACTCGCCTCCAATCCCTGTGGACTCGATAGCTCAACAGGTAGAGCGGCGGACCGGTATCCCGAAGGTGCGAGTTCAAATCTCGCTCGAGTCAACATTTTTCAATTGACTTCGGCAGTGTAGGTTAATTGTGAAGTTATCGTTTCATAATACCCTGAGGATGATTCTGAAATAGAATTGAAACACTGCACATCCATCCTCATGGATAGCGTTAAGTTGTCGCGAGAATATCTCGTGCACTTAAATTGGATAAAAACTCGCCTCCAATCCCTGTGGACTCGATAGCTCAACGGGGAGAGCGGCGGACCGGTATCTCGAAGGTGTGAGTTCAAATCCCGCTCGAGTCAAAATTTTTCAGTTGACTTCGGCATTGTAGGTTAATTGTGAAGTTATCGTTTCATAATACCCTGAGGATAATTCTGAAATAGAATTGAAACACTGCACTTCCATCTTCATGGATATCGTTAAGTTGTCGCGAGAATATCTCGTGCACTTAAATTGGATAAAAACTCGCCACCAATCCCTGTGGACTCGATAGCTCAACAGGTAGAGCGGCGGACCGATATCTCGAATGTGCGAGTTCAAATCCCGCTCGAGTCAACATTTTTCAGTTGACTTCGGCAGTGTACGTTAATTGTGAAGTTATCGTTTCATAATACCCTGAGGATGATTCTGAAATAGAATTGAAACACTGCACATCCATCCTCATGAATAGCGTTAAGTTGTCGCGAGAATATCTCGTGCACTTAAATTGGATAAAAACTCGCCTCAAATCCCTGTGTACTCGATAGCTCAACAGGTAGAGCGGCGGACAGGTATCCCGCAGGTGCGAGTTCAAATCCCGCTCGAGTCAACATTTTTCTGTTGACTTCGGCAGTGTAGGTTAATTGTGAAGTTATCGTTTCATAATACCCTGAGGATGATTCTGAAATAGAATTGAAACACTGCACATCCATCCTCATGGATAACTTAAGTTGTCGCAAGTATATCTCGTGCACATAAATTGGATAAAAACTCGCCTCCAATCCCTGTGGACTCGATAGCTCAACGGGGAGAGCGGCGGACCGGTATCCCGAAGGTGCGAGTTCAAATCCCGTTCAAGTCAACATTTTTCAGTTGACTTCGGCAGTGTAGGTTAATTGTGAAGTTATCTATCCTTAATACCCTGAGGATGATTCAGATATAGAATTGAAACACTGCACATCCATATTCATTGATACCGTTAAGTTGTCGCGAGAATATCTCGTGCACTTAAAATTGATATAAACTCGCCTCCAATCCTTAACCCTAACCCTAACCATAACCCAAACCTAATCCTAACGCTAACCCTAACCCTAACCCTAACCCTAACCCTAACCCTAACCCTAATCCTAACCCTAACCCTATCCCTAACCCTATCCCTAAACCTAACCCTAACACTAACCCTAACCCTAACCCTAACCCTAACCCTAACCCTATCCATTACCCTAACCCTAACCCTAACCCTTACCCTAACCCTTACCCTAACCCTAACCCTAACCCTAACCCTAACCCTAACTTTAACCCTAACACTAACCCTTACCCAAACTCTAACCCTAACCCTAACCCTAACCTAACACTAACCCTAACCCTAACCCTAACCCTAACCCTAATCCTAACCCTAACCCTAACCCTTACCCTAACTCTAACCCTAACCCTAACCCTAACCTAAAACTAACCCTAACCCTAACCCTAACCTTAACCCTAACCCTAACCCTAACCCTAACCCTAACCCTAACCCTAACCCTAACCCTAACCCTATCCCTTACCCTAACCCTAACCCTAACCCTAACCCTAACCTAACACTAACCCTAACCCTAACCCTAACCCTAACCCTAACCCAAATCCTAACCTTAACCCTAAATCTAACCCTAACCCTAACCCTAACCTAACCTAACCTAAAGGTAGAGCGGCGGACCGGTATCCCGAAGGTGCGATTCAAATCCCGCTCGAGTCAACATTTTTCAGTTGACTTCGGCAGTGTAGGTTAATTGTGAAGTTATCGTTTCATAATACCCTGAGGAATATTCTGAAATAGAATTGAAACACTGCACATCCATCCTCATGGATAGCGTTAAGTTGTTGCGAGAATATCTCGTGCACATAACTTGGATAAAAACTCGCCTCCAATCCCTGTGGACTCGATAGCTCAACAGGTAGAGCGGCGGACCGGTATCCCGAAGGTGTGAGTTCAAATCCCGCTCGAGTCAACATTTTTCAGTTGACTTCGGCATTGTAGGTTAATTGTGAAGTTATCGTTTCATAATACCCTGAGGATAATTCTGAAATAGAATTGAAACACTGCACTTCCATCTTCATGGATAGCGTTAAGTTGTCGCGAGAATATCTCGTGCACTTAAATTGGATAAAAACTCGCCTCAAATCCTTGTGGATTCGTTAGCTCAACAGGTAGAGCGGCGGACCGGTATCTCGAATGTGCGAGTTCAAATCCCGCTCGAGTCAACATTTTTCAGTTGACTTCGGCAGTGTACGTTAATTGTGAAGTTATCGTTTCATAATACCCTGAGGATGATTCTGAAATAGAATTGAAACACTGCACATCCATCCTCATGGATAGCGTTAAGTTGTCGCGAGAATATCTCGTGCACTTAAATTAGATAAAAACTCGCCTCCAATCCTTGTGGATTCGTTAGATCAACAGGTAGAGCGGCGGACCGGTATCCCGAAGATGCGAGTTCAAATCCCGCTCGAGTCAACATTTTTCTGTTGACTTCGGCAGTGTAGGTTAATTGTGAAGTTATCGTTTCATAATCCCCTGAGGATGATTCTGAAATAGAATTGAAACACTGCACATCCATCCTCATGGATAGCGCAAAGTTGTCGCGAGAATATCTCGTGCACTTAAATTGGATAAAAACTCGTCTCAAATCCTTGTGGATTCGTTAGCTCAACAGGTAGAGCGGCGGACCGGTATCTCGAATGTGCGAGTTCAAATCCCGCTCGAGTCAACATTTTTCAGTTGACTTCGGCAGTGTACGTTAATTGTGAATTTATCGTTTCATAATACCCTGAGGATGATTCTGAAATAGAATTGAAACACGGCACATCCATCCTCATGGATAGCGTTAAGTTGTCGCAAGAAAATCTCGTGCACTTAAATTGAATAAAAAATCGTCTCTCATCCCTAACCCTAACCCTAACCCTAACCCTAACCCTAACCCTAACCCTAACCCTAACCTTAACCCTAACCCTAACCCTAACCTAACCTAAAGGTAGAGCGGCGGACCGGTATCCCGAAGGTGCGAGTTCAAATCCCTCTCGAGTCAACATTTTTCAGTTGATTTCGGCAGTGTAGGTTAATTGTGAAGTTATCGTTTCATAATACCCTGAGGATGATTCTGAAATATAATTGAAACACTGCACATCCATCCTCATGGATAGCTTTAAGTTGTCGCGAGAATATCTCGTGCACTTAAATTGTATAAGAACTCGCCTCAAATCCTTCTGGACTCGATAGCTCAACAGGTACAGAGGCGGACCAGTATCCCGAATAAGGGAGTTCAAATCCCGCTCGAGTCAACATTTTTCAGTTGACTTCGGCAGTGTAGGTTAATTGTTAAGTTATCTTTTCATAATACCATGAGGATGATTCTGAAATAGAATTGAAACACTGCACATCCATCCTCATGGATAACTTAAGTTGTCGCAAGTATATCTCGTGCACATAAATTGGATAAAAACTCGCCTCCAATCCCTGTGGACTCGATAGCTCAACGGGGAGAGCGGCGGACCGGTATCCCGAAGGTGCGAGTTCAAATCCCGTTCAAGTCAACATTTTTCAGTTGACTTCGGCAGTGTAGGTTAATTGTGAAGTTATCTATCCTTAATACCCTGAGGATGATTCAGATATAGAATTGAAACACTGCACATCCATATTCATTGATAGCGTTAAGTTGTCGCGAGAATATCTCGTGCACTTAAATTGGATAAAAACTCGCCTCCAATCCCTAACCCTAACCTTAACCCTAACCCTAACCATAACCCTAACCTAATCCTAACGCTAACCCTAACCCTAACCCTAACGCTAACCCTAACTCTATCCCTAACCCTATCCCTAACCCTAACCCTAACCATAACCCTAACCCTAACCCTAACAGTAACCCTAACCCTAACCCTAACCCTTACCCTAACCCTAACCCTAACCCTAACCCTTTTCCTAACCCTTACCCTAACCCTAACCCTAACCCTAACCCTAACCCTAACCCTAACCCTAACCCTAACCCTAACCCTTACCCTAACTCTAACCCTAACCCTAACATTAACCTAACATTAACCTTAACCCTAACCCCAACCCTAATCCTAACCCTAATCCTAACCCTAACCCTAACCCTTACCCTAAATCTAACCCTAACCCTAACCCTAACCTAACACTAACCCTAACCCTAACCCTAACCCTAATCCTAACCTTAACCCTAAATCTAACCCTAACCCTAACCCTAACCCTTACCTAACCTAAAGGTAGAGGGGCGGACCGGTATCCCGAAGGTGCGATTCAAATCCCGCTCGAGTCAACATTTTTCAGTTGACTTCGGCAGTGTAGGTTAATTGTGATGTTATCGTTTCATAATACCCTGAGGATAAATCTAAAATAGAATTGAAACACTGCACATCCATCCTCATGGATAGCGTTAAGTTGTTGCGAGAATATCTCGTGCACATAAATTGGATAAAAACTCGCCTCCAATCCCTGTGGATTCGATAGCTCAACAAGTAGAGCGGCGGACCGGTATCCCGAAGGTGCGAGTTCAAATCTCGCTCGAGTCAACATTTTTCAATTGACTTCGGCAGTGTAGGTTAATTGTGAAGTTATCGTTTCATAATACCCTGAGGATGATTCTGAAATAGAATTGAAACACTGCACATCCATCCTCATGGATAGCGTTAAGTTGTCGCGAGAATATCTCGTGCACTTAAATTGGATAAAAACTCGCCTCCAATCCCTGTGGACTCTATAGCTCAACGGGGAGAGCGGCGGACCGGTATCCCGAAGGTGTGAGTTCAAATCCCGCTCGAGTCAAAATTTTTCAGTTGACTTCGGCATTGTAGGTTAATTGTGAAGTTATCGTTTCATAATACCCTGAGGATAATTCTGAAATAGAATTGAAACACTGCACTTCCATCTTCATGGATATCGTTAAGTTGTCGCGAGAATATCTCGTGCACTTAAATTGGATAAAAACTCGCCACCAATCCCTGTGGACTCGATAGCTCAACAGGTAGAGCGGCGGACCGGTATCTCGAATGTGCGAGTTCAAATCCCGCTCGAGTCAACATTTTTCAGTTGACTTCGGCAGTGTACGTTAATTGTGAAGTTATCGTTTCATAATACCCTGAGGATGATTCTGAAATAGAATTGAAACACTGCACATCCATCCTCATGGATAACTTAAGTTGTCGCAAGTATATCTCGTGCACATAAATTGGATAAAAACTCGCCTCCAATCCCTGTGGACTCGATAGCTCAACGGGGAGAGCGGCGGACCGGTATCCCGAAGGTGCGAGTTCAAATCCCGTTCAAGTCAACATTTTTCAGTTGACTTCGGCAGTGTAGGTTAATTGTGAAGTTATCTATCCTTAATACCCTGAGGATGATTCAGATATAGAATTGAAACACTGCACATCCATATTCATTGATAGCGTTAAGTTGTCGCGAGAATATCTCGTGCACTTAAATTGGATAAAAACTCGCCTCCAATCCCTAACCCTAACCTTAACCCTAACCCTAACCATAACCCTAACCTAATCCTAACGCTAACCCTAACCCTAATCCTAACGCTAACCCTAACTCTATCCCTAACCCTATCCCTAACCCTAACCCTAACCATAACCCTAACCCTAACCCTAACAGTAACCCTAACCCTAACCCTAACCCTTACCCTAACCCTAACCCTAACCCTAACCCTTATCCTAACCCTTACCCTAACCCTAACCCTAACCCTAACCCTAACCCTAACCCTAACCCTAACCCTAACCCTAACCCTTACCCTAACTCTAACCCTAACCCTAACATTAACCTAACATTAACCTTAACCCTAACCCCAACCCTAATCCTAACCCTAATCCTAACCCTAACCCTAACCCTTACCCTAAATCTAACCCTAACCCTAACCCTAACCTAACACTAACCCTAACCCTAACCCTAACCCTAATCCTAACCTTAACCCTAAATCTAACCCTAACCCTAACCCTAACCCTTACCTAACCTAAAGGTAGAGGGGCGGACCGGTATCCCGAAGGTGCGATTCAAATCCCGCTCGAGTCAACATTTTTCAGTTGACTTCGGCAGTGTAGGTTAATTGTGATGTTATCGTTTCATAATACCCTGAGGATAAATCTAAAATAGAATTGAAACACTGCACATCCATCCTCATGGATAGCGTTAAGTTGTTGCGAGAATATCTCGTGCACATAAATTGGATAAAAACTCGCCTCCAATCCCTGTGGATTCGATAGCTCAACAAGTAGAGCGGCGGACCGGTATCCCGAAGGTGCGAGTTCAAATCTCGCTCGAGTCAACATTTTTCAATTGACTTCGGCAGTGTAGGTTAATTGTGAAGTTATCGTTTCATAATACCCTGAGGATGATTCTGAAATAGAATTGAAACACTGCACATCCATCCTCATGGATAGCGTTAAGTTGTCGCGAGAATATCTCGTGCACTTAAATTGGATAAAAACTCGCCTCCAATCCCTGTGGACTCTATAGCTCAACGGGGAGAGCGGCTGACCGGTATCCCGAAGGTGTGAGTTCAAATCCCGCTCGAGTCAAAATTTTTCAGTTGACTTCGGCATTGTAGGTTAATTGTGAAGTTATCGTTTCATAATACCCTGAGGATGATTCTGAAATAGAATTGAAACACTGCACATCCATCCTCATGAATAGCGTTAAGTTGTCGCGAGAATATCTCGTGCACTTAAATTGGATAAAAACTCGCCTCAAATCCCTGTGTACTCGATAGCTCAACAGGTAGAGCGGCGGACAGGTATCCCGCAGGTGCGAGTTCAAATCCCGCTCGAGTCAACATTTTTCTGTTGACTTCGGCAGTGTAGGTTAATTGTGAAGTTATCGTTTCATAATACCCTGAGGATGATTCTGAAATAGAATTGAAACACTGCACATCCATCCTCATGGATAACTTAAGTTGTCGCAAGTATATCTCGTGCACATAAATTGGATAAAAACTCGCCTCCAATCCCTGTGGACTCGATAGCTCAACGGGGAGAGCGGCGGACCGGTATCCCGAAGGTGCGAGTTCAAATCCCGTTCAAGTCAACATTTTTCAGTTGACTTCGGCAGTGTAGGTTAATTGTGAAGTTATCTATCCTTAATACCCTGAGGATGATTCAGATATAGAATTGAAACACTGCACATCCATATTCATTGATAGCGTTAAGTTGTCGCGAGAATATCTCGTGCACTTAAATTGGATATAAACTCGCCTCCAATCCCTAACCCTAACCTTAACCCTAACCCTAACCATAACCCTAACCTAATCCTAACGCTAACCCTAACCCTAACCCTAACCCTAACCCTAACCCTAACCCTAACCCTAATCCTAACCCTAACCCTATCCCTAACCCTATCCCTAAACCTAACCCTAACACTAACCCTAACCCTAACCCTAACCCTAACCCTAACCCTAACCCTATCCATTACCCTAACCCTAACCCTAACCCTTACCCTAACCCTTACCCTAACCCTAACCCTAACCCTAACCCTAACCCTAACTTTAACCCTAACACTAACCCTTAACCAAACTCTAACCCTAACTCTAACCCTAACCTAACACTAACCCTAACCCTAACCCTAACCCTAACCCTAATCCTAACCCTAACCCTAACCCTTACCCTAACTCTAACCCTAACCCTAACCCTAACCTAACACTAACCCTAACCCTAACCCTAACCTTAACCCTAACCCTAACCCTAACCCTAACCCTAACCCTAACCCTAACCCTAACCCTAACCCTAACCCTGTCCCTTACCCTAACCCTAACCCTAACCCTAACCCTAACCTAACACTAACCCTAACCCTAACCCTAACCCTAACCCTAACCCAAATCCTAACCTTAACCCTAAATCTAACCCTAACCCTAACCCTAACCTAACCTAACCTAAAGGTAGAGCGACGGACCGGTATCCCGAAGGTGCGATTCAAATCCCGCTCGAGTCAACATTTTTCAGTTGACTTCGGCAGTGTAGGTTAATTGTGAAGTTATCGTTTCATAATACCCTGAGGATAAATCTAAAATAGAATTGAAACACTGCACATCCATCCTCATGGATAGCGTTAAGTTGTTGCGAGAATATCTCGTGCACATAACTTGGATAAAAACTCGCCTCCAATCCCTGTGGACTCGATAGCTCAACAGGTAGAGCGGCGGACCGGTATCCCGAAGGTGTGAGTTCAAATCCCGCTCGAGTCAACATTTTTCAGTTGACTTCGGCATTGTAGGTTAATTGTGAAGTTATCGTTTCATAATACCCTGAGGATAATTCTGAAATAGAATTGAAACACTGCACTTCCATCTTCATGGATAGCGTTAAGTTGTCGCGAGAATATCTCGTGCACTTAAATTGGATAAAAACTCGCCTCAAATCCTTGTGGATTCGTTAGCTCAACAGGTAGAGCGGCGGACCGGTATCTCAAATGTGCGAGTTCAAATCCAGCTCGAGTCAACATTTTTCAGTTGACTTCGGCAGTGTACGTTAATTGTGAAGTTATCGTTTCATAATACCCTGAGGATGATTCTGAAATAGAATTGAAACACTGCACATCCATCCTCATGGATAGCGTTAAGTTGTCGCGAGAATATCTCGTGCACTTAAATTAGATAAAAACTCGCCTCCAATCCTTGTGGATTCGTTAGATCAACAGGTAGAGCGGCGGACCGGTATCCCGAAGATGCGAGTTCAAATCCCGCTCGAGTCAACATTTTTCTGTTGACTTCGGCAGTGTAGGTTAATTGTGAAGTTATCGTTTCATAATCCCCTGAGGATGATTCTGAAATAGAATTGAAACACTGCACATCCATCCTCATGGATAGCGTTAAGTTGTCGCGAGAATATCTCGTGCACTTAAATTGGATAAAAACTCGTCTCAAATCCTTGTGGATTCGTTAGCTCAACAGGTAGAGCGGCGGACCGGTATCTCGAATGTGCGAGTTCAAATCCCGCTCGAGTCAACATTTTTCAGTTGACTTCGGCAGTGTACGTTAATTGTGAATTTATCGTTTCATAATACCCTGAGGATGATTCTGAAATAGAATTGAAACACGGCACATCCATCCTCATGGATAGCGTTAAGTTGTCGCAAGAAAATCTCGTGCACTTAAATTGAATAAAAAATCGTCTCTCATCCCTAACCCTAACCCTAACCCTAACCCTAACCCTAACCCTAACCCTAACCTTAACCCTAACCCTAACCCTAACCTAACCTAAAGGTAGAGCGGCGGACCGTTATCCCGAAGGTGCGAGTTCAAATCCCTCTCGAGTCAACATTTTTCAGTTGATTTCGGCAGTGTAGGTTAATTGTGAAGTTATCGTTTCATAATACCCTGAGGATGATTCTGAAATATAATTGAAACACTGCACATCCATCCTCATGGATAGCTTTAAGTTGTCGCGAGAATATCTCGTGCACTTAAATTGGATAAGAACTCGCCTCAAATCCTTCTGGACTCGATAGCTCAACAGGTAGAGAGGCGGACCAGTATCCCGAATAAGGGAGTTCAAATCCCGCTCGAGTCAACATTTTTCAGTTGACTTCGGCAGTGTAGGTTAATTGTTAAGTTATCTTTTCATAATACCATGAGGATGATTCTGAAATAGAATTGAAACACTGCACATCCATCCTCATGGATAACTTAAGTTGTCGCAAGTATATCTCGTGCACATAAATTGGATAAAAACTCGCCTCCAATCCCTGTGGACTCGATAGCTCAACGGGGAGAGCGGCGGACCGGTATCCCGAAGGTGCGAGTTCAAATCCCGTTCAAGTCAACATTTTTCAGTTGACTTCGGCAGTGTAGGTTAATTGTGAAGTTATCTATCCTTAATACCCTGAGGATGATTCAGATATAGAATTGAAACACTGCACATCCATATTCATTGATAGCGTTAAGTTGTCGCGAGAATATCTCGTGCACTTAAATTGGATAAAAACTCGCCTCCAATCCCTAACCCTAACCTTAACCCTAACCCTAACCATAACCCTAACCTAATCCTAACGCTAACCCTAACCCTAACCCTAACGCTAACCCTAACTCTATCCCTAACCCTATCCCTAACCCTAACCCTAACCATAACCCTAACCCTAACCCTAACAGTAACCCTAACCCTAACCCTAACCCTTACCCTAACCCTAACCCTAACCCTAACCCTAACCCTTACCCTAACCCTAACCCTAACCCTAACCCTAACCCTAACCCTAACCCTAACCCTAACCCTAACCCTTACCCTAACTCTAACCCTAACCCTAACATTAACCTAACATTAACCTTAACCCTAACCCCAACCCTAATCCTAACCCTAATCCTAACCCTAACCCTAACCCTTACCCTAAATCTAACCCTAACCCTAACCCTAACCTAACACTAACCCTAACCCTAACCCTAACCCTAATCCTAACCTTAACCCTAAATCTAACCCTAACCCTAACCCTAACCCTTACCTAACCTAAAGGTAGAGGGGCGGACCGGTATCCGAAGGTGCGATTCAAATCCCGCTCGAGTCAACATTTTTCAGTTGACTTCGGCAGTGTAGGTTAATTGTGATGTTATCGTTTCATAATACCCTGAGGATAAATCTAAAATAGAATTGAAACACTGCACATCCATCCTCATGGATAGCGTTAAGTTGATGCGAGAATATCTCGTGCACATAAATTGGATAAAAACTCGCCTCCAATCCCTGTGGACTCGATAGCTCAACAAGTAGAGCGGCGGACCGGTATCCCGAAGGTGCGAGTTCAAATCTCGCTCGAGTCAACATTTTTCAATTGACTTCGGCAAGGTAGGTTAATTGTGAAGTTATCGTTTCATAATACCCTGAGGATGATTCTGAAATAGAATTGAAACACTGCACATCCATCCTCATGGATAGCGTTAAGTTGTCGCGAGAATATCTCGTGCACTTAAATTGGATAAAAACTCGCCTCCAATCCCTGTGGACTCTATAGCTCAACGGGGAGAGCGGCGGACCGGTATCCCGAGGGTGTGAGTTCAAATCCCGCTCGAGTCAACATTTTTAAGTTGACTTCGGCATTGTAGGTTAATTGTGAAGTTATCGTTTCATAATACCCTGAGGATAATTCTGAAATAGAATTGAAACACTGCACTTCCATCTTCATGGATATCGTTAAGTTGTCGCGAGAATATCTCGTGCACTTAAATTGGATAAAAACTCGCCACCAATCCCTGTGGACTCGATAGCTCAACAGGTAGAGCGGCGGACCGGTATCTCGAATGTGCGAGTTCAAATCCCGCTCGAGTCAACATTTTTCAGTTGACTTCGGCAGTGTACGTTAATTGTGAAGTTATCGTTTCATAATACCCTGAGGATGATTCTGAAATAGAATTGAAACACTGCACATCCATCCTCATGAATAGCGTAAAGTTGTCGCGAGAATATCTCGTGCACTTAAATTGGATAAAAACTCGCCTCAAATCCCTGTGTACTCGATAGCTCAACAGGTAGAGCGGCGGACAGGTATCCCGCAGGTGCGAGTTCAAATCCCGCTCGAGTCAACATTTTTCTGTTGACTTCGGCAGTGTAGGTTAATTGTGAAGTTATCGTTTCATAATACCCTGAGGATGATTCTGAAATAGAATTGAAACACTGCACATCCATCCTCATGGATAACTTAAGTTGTCGCAAGTATATCTCGTGCACATAAATTGGATAAAAACTCGCCTCCAATCCCTGTGGACTCGATAGCTCAACGGGGAGAGCGGCGGACCGGTATCCCGAAGGTGCGAGTTCAAATCCCGTTCAAGTCAACATTTTTCAGTTGACTTCGGCAGTGTAGGTTAATTGTGAAGTTATCTATCCTTAATACCCTGAGGATGATTCAGATATAGAATTGAAACACTGCACATCCATATTCATTGATAGCGTTAAGTTGTCGCGAGAATATCTCGTGCACTTAAATTGGATAAAAACTCGCCTCCAATCCCTAACCCTAACCTTAACCCTAACCCTAACCAAATCCCTAACCTAATCCTAACGCTAACCCTAACCCTAACCCTAACCCTAACCCTAACCCTAATCCTAACCCTAACCCTATCCCTAACCCTATCCCTTACCTTAACCCTAACACTAACCCTAACCCTAACCCTAACTCTATCCCTAACCCTAACCCTAACCCTAACCCTAACCCTAACCTAACCTTAACCCTAACCCTAACCCTAACCCTAACCCTAACCCTAACCCTAACCCTAACCCTAACCCTTACCCTAACCCTAACCCTAACCCTAACCCTAACCCTATCCTAACACTAACCCTGACCCTAACCTTATCCATAACTCTAACCCTTACCCTAACGCTAACCCTAACCCTAACTTAACACTAACCCTAACCCTAACCCTAACCATAACCCTAACCCTAACCCTAACCCTAACCCTAACCCTAACCCTAACCCTAACCCTAACCCTAACCCTAATCCTAACCCTAAACCTATCCCTAACCCTAACCCTAACCCTAACCCTAACCCTAACACTAACGTAACCCTAACCCTAACCCTAACCCTAAACCTAACCTTAACCCTAACCCTAACCCTAACCTAAAACTAACCCTAACCCTAATCCTATCCATAACCCTAACCCTAACCCTAACCCTAACCCTTAACCTAACCCTAACCCTTACCCTAACTTAACACTAACCCTAACCCTAACCCTAACCATAACCATAACCCTAACCCTAACCCTAACCCTAACCCTAACCCTAAATCTAACCCTAACCCTAACCCTAACCTAACCTAAAGGTAGAACGGCGGATCGGTATCCCGAAGGTGCGAGTTGAAACCCCGCTCGAGTCAACATTTTTCAGTTGACTTCGGCAGTGTAGGTTAATTGTGAAGTTATCGTTTCATAATACCCTGAATATGATTCTGAAATAGAATTGAAACACTGCACATCCATCCTCATGGATAGCGTTAAGTTGTCGCGAGAATATCTCGTGCACTTAAATTGGATAAAAACTCGCCTCCAATCCCTGTGGACTCGATAGCTCAACAGGTAGAGCGGCGGACCGGTATCCCGAAGGTGCGAGTTCAAATCCCGTTCGAGTCAACATTTTTCAGTTGACTTCGGCAGTGTAGGTTAATTGTGAATTTATCGTTTCATAATACCCTGAGGATGATTCTGAAATAGAATTGAAACACGGCACATCCATCCTCATGGATAGCGTTAAGTTGTCGCAAGAAAATCTCGTGCACTTAAATTGAATAAAAAATCGTCTCTCATCCCTAACCCTAACCCTAACCCTAACCCTAACCCTAACCTATTCTAAAGGTAGAGCGGCGGACCGGTATACCGAAAGTGCGAGCTCAAATCCCACTCGAGTGAACATTTTTCAGTTGACTTCGGCAGTGTAAGTTAATTGTGAAATTATCGTTTCATAATACCCTGAGGATGATTCATAAATAGAATTGAAACACTACACATCCATCCTCATGGATAGCGTTAAGTTGTCGTGAGAATATCTCGTGCACTTAAATTGGATAAAAATTGGCCTCTAATCCCAGTGGACTCGATAGCTCAACGGGTAGAGCGGCGGACCGGTATCCCGAAGGTGCGAGTTTAAATCCCGCTCGAGTCAACATTAGCTCGTGTCAACTAGCGTTAAGTTGTCGCGAGAATATCTCGTGCATTTAAATTGGATAAAAACTCGCCTCCAATCCCAGTGGACTCGATAGCTCAACGGGTAGGGCGGCGGACCGGTATCCCGAAGGATCGAGTTCAAATCCCGCTCGAGTCAACATTTTTCAGTTGACTTCGGCAGTGTAGGTTATTTGTGAAGTTATCGTTTCATAATACCCTGAGGATGATTCTGAAATAGAATTGAAACACTGCACATCCATCCTCATGGATAGCGTTAAGTTGTCCCGAGAATATCTCGTGCACTTAAATTGGATAAAAACTCGCCTCCAATCCCTGTGGACTCGATAGCTCAACAGGTAGATCGCGGAACGGTATCCCGAAGGTGCGAGTTCAAATCCCTCTCGAGTCAACATTTTCCAGTTGACTTCGGCAGTGTAGGTTAATTGTGAAGTTATTTTTTCATAACACCGGGAGGATGATTCATAAATAGAATTGAAACACTACACATCCATCCTCATGGATAGCGTTAAGTTGTCGCGAGAATATCTCGTGCACTTAAATTAGATAAAAACTCGCCTCCAATCCTTGTGGATTCGTTAGCTCAACAGGTAGAGCGGCGGACCGGTATCCCGAAGGTGCGAGTTCAAATCCCGCTCGAGTGAACATTTTTCAGTTGACTTCGGCAGTGTAAGTTAATTGTGAAATTATCGTTTTATAATACCCTGAGGATGATTCATAAATAGAATTGAAACACTACACATCCATCCTCATGGATAGCGTTAAGTTGTCGCGAGAATATCTCGTGCACTTAAATTAGATAAAAACTCGCCTCCAATCCTTGTGGATTCGTTAGTTCAACAGGTAGAGCGGCGGACCGGTATCCCGAAGGTGCGAGTTCAAATCCCGCTCGAGTCAACATTTTTCAGTTGACTTCGGCAGTGTAGGTTAATTGTGAAGTTATCGTTTCATAATCCCCTGAGGATGATTCTGAAATAGAATTGAAACACTGCACATTCATCCTCATGAATAGCGTTAAGTTGTCGCGAGAATATCTCGTGCAATTAAATTCGATAAAAACTCGCCTCAAATCCCTGTGTACTCGATAGCTCAACAGGTAGAGCGGCGGACCGGTATCCTGCAGGTGCGAGTTCAAATCCTGCTCGAGTCAACATTTTTCTGTTGACTTCGGCAGTGTAGGTTAATTGTGAAGTTATCGTTTCATAATACCCTGAGGATGATTCTGAAATAGAATTGAAACACTGCACATCCATCCTCATGGATAGCGTTAAGTTGTCGCAAGAATATCTCGTGCACTTAAATTCAAAATAAACTCGCCTCCAATCCCTAACCCTAATCCTAACCCTAACCCTAACCCTAACCTAACCTTAACCCTAACCCTAACCCTAACCCTAACCCTAACCCTAACCCTAACCCTAACCCTTACCCTAACCCTAACCCTAACCCTAACCCTAACCCTATCCTAACACTAACCCTGACCCTAACCCTATCCATAACTCTAACCCTAACCCTAACGCTAACCCTTACCCTAACCCTAACCCTAATCCTAACCCTAACTTAACACTAACCCTAACCCTAACCCTAACCATAACCCTAACCCTAACCCTAACCCTAACCCTAACCCTAACCCTAACCCTAATCCTAATCCTAACCCAAACTTAACCCTAACCTAACCTAAAGGTAGAGCGGCGGATCGGTATCCCGAAGGTGCGAGTTCAAATCCCGCTCGAGTCAACATTTTTCAGTTGACTTCGGCAGTGTAGGTTAATTGTGAATTTATCGTTTCATAATACCCTGAGGATGATTTTGAAATAGAATTGAAACACGGCACATCCATCCTCATGGATAGCGTTAAGTTGTCGCAAGAAAATCTCGTGCACTTAAATTGAATAAAAAATCGTCTCTCATCCCTAACCCTAACCCTAACCCTAACCCTAACCCTAACCCTAACCCTAACCCTAAACCTAACCCTAACCCTAACCCTAACCCTAACCTAACCTAAAGGTAGAGCGGCGGACAGGTATCCCGAAGGTGCGAGTTCAAATCCCTCTCGAATCAACATTTTTCAGTTGACTTCGGCAGTGTAGGTTAATTGTGAAGTTATCGTTTCATAATACCAAGAGGATGATTCCGAAATAGAATTGAAACACTGCACATCCATCCTCATGGATAGCGTTAAGTTGTCGAGAGAATATTTCGTGCACTTAAATTGAAAAGAAACTCGCCTCCAATCCCCAACCCTAACCCTTACCCTAACCCTAACCCTAACCCTAACCCTAACCCTAACCCTAATCCTAACCCTAACCCTAACCCTAACCGTAACCCTAACGCTAACCCTAACCCTAACCCTAACCTTAATCCTAACCCTAACCATAACCCTAACCCTAACCCTAACCCTAACCCTAACCCTAAATCTAACCCTAACCCTAACACTAACCTAACCTAAAGGTAGAACGGCGGATCGGTATCCCGAAGGTGCGAGTTGAAACCCCGCTCGAGTCAACATTTTTCAGTTGACTTCGGCAGTGTAGGTTAATTGTGAAGTTATCGTTTCATAATACCCTGAATATGATTCTGAAATAGAATTGAAACACTGCACATCCATCCTCATAGATAGCGTTAAGTTCCCTCGAGAATATCTCGTGCACTTAAATTGGATAAAAACTCGCCTCCAATCCCTGTGGACTCGATAGCTCAACAGGTAGAGCGGCGGACCGGTATCCCGAAAATGCGAGTTCAAATCCCGCTCGAGTCAACATTTTTCAGTTGACTTCGGCAGTGTAGGTTAATTGTGAAGTTATCGTTTCATAATACCCTGAGGATGATTCTGAAATAGAATTGAAACACTGCACATCCATCCTCATGGATAACTTAAGTTGTCGCAAGTATATCTCGTGCACATAAATTGGATAAAAACTCGCCTCCAATCCCTGTGGACTCGATAGCTCAACGGGGAGAGCGGCGGACCGGTATCCCGAAGGTGCGAGTTCAAATCCCGTTCAAGTCAACATTTTTCAGTTGACTTCGGCAGTGTAGGTTAATTGTGAAGTTATCTATCCTTAATACCCTGAGGATGATTCAGATATAGAATTGAAACACTGCACATCCATATTCATTGATAGCGTTAAGTTGTCGCGAGAATATCTCGTGCACTTAAATTGGATAAAAACTCGCCTCCAATCCCTAACCCTAACCTTAACACTAACCCTAACCATAACCCTAACCTAATCCTAACGCTAACCCTAACCCTAATCCTAACGCTAACCCTAACTCTATCCCTAACCCTATCCCTAACCCTAACCCTAACCATAACCCTAACCCTAACCCTAACAGTAACCCTAACCCTAACCCTAACCCTTACCCTAACCCTAACCCTAACCCTAACCCTAACCCTAACCCTTATCCTAACCCTTACCCTAACCCTAACCCTAACCCTAACCCTAACCCTAACCCTAACCCTAACCCTAACCCTAACCCTTACCCTAACTCTAACCCTAACCCTAACATTAACCTAACATTAACCTTAACCCTAACCCCAACCCTAATCCTAACCCTAATCCTAACCCTAACCCTAACCCTTACCCTAAATCTAACCCTAACCCTAACCCTAACCTAACACTAACCCTAACCCTAACCCTAACCCTAATCCTAACCTTAACCCTAAATCTAACCCTAACCCTAACCCTAACCCTTACCTAACCTAAAGGTAGAGGGGCGGATCGGTATCCCGAAGGTGCGATTCAAATCCCGCTCGAGTCAACATTTTTCAGTTGACTTCGGCAGTGTAGGTTAATTGTGATGTTATCGTTTCATAATACCCTGAGGATAAATCTAAAATAGAATTGAAACACTGCACATCCATCCTCATGGATAGCGTTAAGTTGTTGCGAGAATATCTCGTGCACATAAATTGGATAAAAACTCGCCTCCAATCCCTGTGGATTCGATAGCTCAACAAGTAGAGCGGCGGACCGGTATCCCGAAGGTGCGAGTTCAAATCTCGCTCGAGTCAACATTTTTCAATTGACTTCGGCAGTGTAGGTTAATTGTGAAGTTATCGTTTCATAATACCCTGAGGATGATTCTGAAATAGAATTGAAACACTGCACATCCATCCTCATGGATAGCGTTAAGTTGTCGCGAGAATATCTCGTGCACTTAAATTGGATAAAAACTCGCCTCCAATCCCTGTGGACTCTATAGCTCAACGGGGAGAGCGGCGGACCGGTATCCCGAAGGTGTGAGTTCAAATCCCGCTCGAGTCAAAATTTTTCAGTTGACTTCGGCATTGTAGGTTAATTGTGAAGTTATCGTTTCATAATACCCTGAGGATGATTCTGAAATAGAATTGAAACACTGCACATCCATCCTCATGAATAGCGTTAAGTTGTCGCGAGAATATCTCGTGCACTTAAATTGGATAAAAACTCGCCTCAAATCCCTGTGTACTCGATAGCTCAAAAGGTAGAGCGGCGGACAGGTATCCCGCAGGTGCGAGTTCAAATCCCGCTCGAGTCAACATTTTTCTGTTGACTTCGGCAGTGTAGGTTAATTGTGAAGTTATCGTTTCATAATACCCTGAGGATGATTCTGAAATAGAATTGAAACACTGCACATCCATCCTCATGGATAACTTAAGTTGTCGCAAGTATATCTCGTGCACATAAATTGGATAAAAACTCGCCTCCAATCCCTGTGGACTCGATAGCTCAACGGGGAGAGCGGCGGACCGGTATCCCGAAGGTGCGAGTTCAAATCCCGTTCAAGTCAACATTTTTCAGTTGACTTCGGCAGTGTAGGTTAATTGTGAAGTTATCTATCCTTAATACCCTGAGGATGATTCAGATATAGAATTGAAACACTGCACATCCATATTCATTGATAGCGTTAAGTTGTCGCGAGAATATCTCGTGCACTTAAATTGGATATAAACTCGCCTCCAATCCCTAACCCTAACCTTAACCCTAACCCTAACCATAACCCTAACCCTAACTTTAACCCTAACACTAACCCTTACCCAAACTCTAACCCTAACCCTAACCCTAACCTAACACTAACCCTAACCCTAACCCTAACCCTAACCCTAATCCTAACCCTAACCCTAACCCTTACCCTAACTCTAACCCTAACCCTAACCCTAACCTAACACTAACCCTAACCCTAACCCTAACCTTAACCCTAACCCTAACCCTAACCCTAACCCTAACCCTAACCCTAACCCTAACCCTAACCCTAACCCTGTCCCTTACCCTAACCCTAACCCTAACCCTAACCCTAACCTAACACTAACCCTAACCCTAACCCTAACCCTAACCCTAACCCAAATCCTAACCTTAACCCTAAATCTAACCCTAACCCTAACCCTAACCTAACCTAACCTAAAGGTAGAGCGACGGACCGGTATCCCGAAGGTGCGATTCAAATCCCGCTCGAGTCAACATTTTTCAGTTGACTTCGGCAGTGTAGGTTAATTGTGAAGTTATCGTTTCATAATACCCTGAGGATAAATCTAAAATAGAATTGAAACACTGCACATCCATCCTCATGGATAGCGTTAAGTTGTTGCGAGAATATCTCGTGCACATAACTTGGATAAAAACTCGCCTCCAATCCCTGTGGACTCGATAGCTCAACAGGTAGAGCGGCGGACCGGTATCCCGAAGGTGTGAGTTCAAATCCCGCTCGAGTCAACATTTTTCAGTTGACTTCGGCATTGTAGGTTAATTGTGAAGTTATCGTTTCATAAGACCCTGAGGATAATTCTGAAATAGAATTGAAACACTGCACTTCCATCTTCATGGATAGCGTTAAGTTGTCGCGAGAATATCTCGTGCACTTAAATTGGATAAAAACTCGCCTCAAATCCTTGTGGATTCGTTAGCTCAACAGGTAGAGCGGCGGACCGGTATCTCGAATGTGCGAGTTCAAATCCCGCTCGAGTCAACATTTTTCAGTTGACTTCGGCAGTGTACGTTAATTGTGAAGTTATCGTTTCATAATACCCTGAGGATGATTCTGAAATAGAATTGAAACACTGCACATCCATCCTCATGGATAGCGTTAAGTTGTCGCGAGAATATCTCGTGCACTTAAATTAGATAAAAACTCGCCTCCAATCCTTGTGGATTCGTTAGATCAACAGGTAGAGCGGCGGACCGGTATCCCGAAGATGCGAGTTGAAATCCCGCTCGAGTCAACATTTTTCTGTTGACTTCGGCAGTGTAGGTTAATTGTGAAGTTATCGTTTCATAATCCCCTGAGGATGATTCTGAAATAGAATTGAAACACTGCACATCCATCCTCATGGATAGCGCTAAGTTGTCGCGAGAATATCTCGTGCACTTAAATTGGATAAAAACTCGTCTCAAATCCTTGTGGATTCGTTAGCTCAACAGGTAGAGCGGCGGACCGGTATCTCGAATGTGCGAGTTCAAATCCCGCTCGAGTCAACATTTTTCAGTTGACTTCGGCAGTGTACGTTAATTGTGAATTTATCGTTTCATAATACCCTGAGGATGATTCTGAAATAGAATTGAAACACGGCACATCCATCCTCATGGATAGCGTTAAGTTGTCGCAAGAAAATCTCGTGCACTTAAATTGAATAAAAAATCGTCTCTCATCCCTAACCCTAACCCTAACCCTAACCCTAACCCTAACCCTAACCCTAACCTTAACCCTAACCCTAACCCTAACCTAACCTAAAGGTAGAGCGGCGGACCGTTATCCCGAAGGTGCGAGTTCAAATCCCTCTCGAGTCAACATTTTTCAGTTGATTTCGGCAGTGTAGGTTAATTGTGAAGTTATCGTTTCATAATACCCTGAGGATGATTCTGAAATATAATTGAAACACTGCACATCCATCCTCATGGATAGCTTTAAGTTGTCGCGAGAATATCTCGTGCACTTAAATTGGATAAGAACTCGCCTCAAATCCTTCTGGACTCGATAGCTCAACAGGTAGAGAGGCGGACCAGTATCCCGAATAAGGGAGTTCAAATCCCGCTCGAGTCAACATTTTTCAGTTGACTTCGGCAGTGTAGGTTAATTGTTAAGTTATCTTTTCATAATACCATGAGGATGATTCTGAAATAGAATTGAAACACTGCACATCCATCCTCATGGATAACTTAAGTTGTCGCAAGTATATCTCGTGCACATAAATTGGATAAAAACTCGCCTCCAATCCCTGTGGACTCGATAGCTCAACGGGGAGAGCGGCGGACCGGTATCCCGAAGGTGCGAGTTCAAATCCCGTTCAAGTCAACATTTTTCAGTTGACTTCGGCAGTGTAGGTTAATTGTGAAGTTATCTATCCATAATACCCTGAGGATGATTCAGATATAGAATTGAAACACTGCACATCCATATTCATTGATAGCGTTAAGTTGTCGCGAGAATATCTCGTGCACTTAAATTGGATAAAAACTCGCCTCCAATCCCTAACCCTAACCATAACCCTAACCTAATCCTAACGCTAACCCTAACCCTAACCCTAACGCTAACCCTAACTCTATCCCTAACCCTATCCCTAACCCTAACCCTAACCATAACCCTAACCCTAACCCTAACAGTAACCCTAACCCTAACCCTAACCCTTACCCTAACCCTAACCCTAACCCTAACCCTTATCCTAACCCTTACCCTAACCCTAACCCTAACCCTAACCCTAACCCTAACCCTAACCCTAACCCTAACCCTAACCCTTACCCTAACTCTAACCCTAACCTTAACATTAACCTAACATTAACCTTAACCCTAACCCCAACCCTAATCCTAACCCTAATCCTAACCCTAACCCTAACCCTTACCCTAAATCTAACCCTAACCCTAACCCTAACCTAACACTAACCCTAACCCTAACCCTAACCCTAATCCTAACCTTAACCCTAAATCTAACCCTAACCCTAACCCTAACCCTTACCTAACCTAAAGGTAGAGGGGCGGACCGGTATCCGAAGGTGCGATTCAAATCCCGCTCGAGTCAACATTTTTCAGTTGACTTCGGCAGTGTAGGTTAATTGTGATGTTATCGTTTCATAATACCCTGAGGATAAATCTAAAATAGAATTGAAACACTGCACATCCATCCTCATGGATAGCGTTAAGTTGATGCGAGAATATCTCGTGCACATAAATTGGATAAAAACTCGCCTCCAATCCCTGTGGACTCGATAGCTCAACAAGTAGAGCGGCGGACCGGTTTCCCGAAGGTGCGAGTTCAAATCTCGCTCGAGTCAACATTTTTCAATTGACTTCGGCAAGGTAGGTTAATTGTGAAGTTATCGTTTCATAATACCCTGAGGATGATTCTGAAATAGAATTGAAACACTGCACATCCATCCTCATGGATAGCGTTAAGTTGTCGCGAGAATATCTCGTGCACTTAAATTGGATAAAAACTCGCCTCCAATCCCTGTGGACTCTATAGCTCAACGGGGAGAGCGGCGGACCGGTATCCCGAGGGTGTGAGTTCAAATCCCGCTCGAGTCAACATTTTTAAGTTGACTTCGGCATTGTAGGTTAATTGTGAAGTTATCGTTTCATAATACCCTGAGGATAATTCTGAAATAGAATTGAAACACTGCACTTCCATCTTCATGGATATCGTTAAGTTGTCGCGAGAATATCTCGTGCACTTAAATTGGATAAAAACTCGCCACCAATCCCTGTGGACTCGATAGCTCAACAGGTAGAGCGGCGGACCGGTATCTCGAATGTGCGAGTTCAAATCCCGCTCGAGTCAACATTTTTCAGTTGACTTCGGCAGTGTACGTTAATTGTGAAGTTATCGTTTCATAATACCCTGAGGATGATTCTGAAATAGAATTGAAACACTGCACATCCATCCTCATGAATAGCGTAAAGTTGTCGCGAGAATATCTCGTGCACTTAAATTGGATAAAAACTCGCCTCAAATCCCTGTGTACTCGATAGCTCAACAGGTAGAGCGGCGGACAGGTATCCCGCAGGTGCGAGTTCAAATCCCGCTCGAGTCAACATTTTTCTGTTGACTTCGGCAGTGTAGGTTAATTGTGAAGTTATCGTTTCATAATACCCTGAGGATGATTCTGAAATAGAATTGAAACACTGCACATCCATCCTCATGGATAACTTAAGTTGTCGCAAGTATATCTCGTGCACATAAATTGGATAAAAACTCGCCTCCAATCCCTGTGGACTCGATAGCTCAACGGGGAGAGCGGCGGACCGGTATCCCGAAGGTGCGAATTCAAATCCCGTTCAAGTCAACATTTTTCAGTTGACTTCGGCAGTGTAGGTTAATTGTGAAGTTATCTATCCTTAATACCCTGAGGATGATTCAGATATAGAATTGAAACACTGCACATCCATATTCATTGATAGCGTTAAGTTGTCGCGAGAATATCTCGTGCACTTAAATTGGATAAAAACTCGCCTCCAATCCCTAACCCTAACCTTAACCCTAACCCTAACCAAATCCCTAACCTAATCCTAACGCTAACCCTAACCCTAACCCTAACCCTAACCCTAACCCTAATCCTAACCCTAACCCTATCCCTAACCCTATCCCTTACCTTAACCCTAACACTAACCCTAACCCTAACCCTAACTCTATCCCTAACCCTAACCCTAACCCTAACCCTAACCCTAACCTAACCTTAACCCTAACCCTAACCCTAACCCTAACCCTAACCCTAACCCTAACCCTAACCCTAACCCTTACCCTAACCCTAACCCTAACCCTAACCCTATCCTAACACTAACCCTGACCCTAACCTTATCCATAACTCTAACCCTTACCCTAACGCTAACCCTAACCCTAACTTAACACTAACCCTAACCCTAACCCTAACCATAACCCTAACCCTAACCCTAACCCTAACCCTAACCCTAACCCTAACCCTAACCCTAACCCTAACCCTAATCCTAACCCTAAACCTATCCCTAACCCTAACCCTAACCCTAACCCTAACCCTAACACTAACGTAACCCTAACCCTAACCCTAACCCTAAACCTAACCTTAACCCTAACCCTAACCCTAACCTAAAACTAACCCTAACCCTAATCCTATCCATAACCCTAACCCTAACCCTAACCCTAACCCTTAACCTAACCCTAACCCTTACCCTAACTTAACACTAACCCTAACCCTAACCCTAACCATAACCATAACCCTAACCCTAACCCTAACCCTAACCCTAACCCTAAATCTAACCCTAACCCTAACCCTAACCTAACCTAAAGGTAGAACGGCGGATCGGTATCCCGAAGGTGCGAGTTGAAACCCCGCTCGAGTCAACATTTTTCAGTTGACTTCGGCAGTGTAGGTTAATTGTGAAGTTATCGTTTCATAATACCCTGAATATGATTCTGAAATAGAATTGAAACACTGCACATCCATCCTCATGGATAGCGTTAAGTTGTCGCGAGAATATCTCGTGCACTTAAATTGGATAAAAACTCGCCTCCAATCCCTGTGGACTCGATAGCTCAACAGGTAGAGCGGCGGACCGGTATCCCGAAGGTGCGAGTTCAAATCCCGTTCGAGTCAACATTTTTCAGTTGACTTCGGCAGTGTAGGTTAATTGTGAATTTATCGTTTCATAATACCCTGAGGATGATTCTGAAATAGAATTGAAACACGGCACATCCATCCTCATGGATAGCGTTAAGTTGTCGCAAGAAAATCTCGTGCACTTAAATTGAATAAAAAATCGTCTCTCATCCCTAACCCTAACCCTAACCCTAACCCTAACCCTAACCCTAACCTATTCTAAAGGTAGAGCGGCGGACCGGTATACCGAAAGTGCGAGCTCAAATCCCACTCGAGTGAACATTTTTCAGTTGACTTCGGCAGTGTAAGTTAATTGTGAAATTATCGTTTCATAATACCCTGAGGATGATTCATAAATAGAATTGAAACACTACACATCCATCCTCATGGATAGCGTTAAGTTGTCGTGAGAATATCTCGTGCACTTAAATTGGATAAAAATTGGCCTCTAATCCCAGTGGACTCGATAGCTCAACGGGTAGAGCGGCGGACCGGTATCCCGAAGGTGCGAGTTTAAATCCCGCTCGAGTCAACATTAGCTCGTGTCAACTAGCGTTAAGTTGTCGCGAGAATATCTCGTGCATTTAAATTGGATAAAAACTCGCCTCCAATCCCAGTGGACTCGATAGCTCAACGGGTAGGGCGGCGGACCGGTATCCCGAAGGATCGAGTTCAAATCCCGCTCGAGTCAACATTTTTCAGTTGACTTCGGCAGTGTAGGTTATTTGTGAAGTTATCGTTTCATAATACCCTGAGGATGATTCTGAAATAGAATTGAAACACTGCACATCCATCCTCATGGATAGCGTTAAGTTGTCCCGAGAATATCTCGTGCACTTAAATTGGATAAAAACTCGCCTCCAATCCCTGTGGACTCGATAGCTCAACAGGTAGATCGCGGAACGGTATCCCGAAGGTGCGAGTTCAAATCCCTCTCGAGTCAACATTTTCCAGTTGACTTCGGCAGTGTAGGTTAATTGTGAAGTTATTTTTTCATAACACCGGGAGGATGATTCATAAATAGAATTGAAACACTACACATCCATCCTCATGGATAGCGTTAAGTTGTCGCGAGAATATCTCGTGCACTTAAATTAGATAAAAACTCGCCTCCAATCCTTGTGGATTCGTTAGCTCAACAGGTAGAGCGGCGGACCGGTATCCCGAAGGTGCGAGTTCAAATCCCGCTCGAGTGAACATTTTTCAGTTGACTTCGGCAGTGTAAGTTAATTGTGAAATTATCGTTTTATAATACCCTGAGGATGATTCATAAATAGAATTGAAACACTACACATCCATCCTCATGGATAGCGTTAAGTTGTCGCGAGAATATCTCGTGCACTTAAATTAGATAAAAACTCGCCTCCAATCCTTGTGGATTCGTTAGTTCAACAGGTAGAGCGGCGGACCGGTATCCCGAAGGTGCGAGTTCAAATCCCGCTCGAGTCAACATTTTTCAGTTGACTTCGGCAGTGTAGGTTAATTGTGAAGTTATCGTTTCATAATCCCCTGAGGATGATTCTGAAATAGAATTGAAACACTGCACATTCATCCTCATGAATAGCGTTAAGTTGTCGCGAGAATATCTCGTGCAATTAAATTCGATAAAAACTCGCCTCAAATCCCTGTGTACTCGATAGCTCAACAGGTAGAGCGGCGGACCGGTATCCTGCAGGTGCGAGTTCAAATCCTGCTCGAGTCAACATTTTTCTGTTGACTTCGGCAGTGTAGGTTAATTGTGAAGTTATCGTTTCATAATACCCTGAGGATGATTCTGAAATAGAATTGAAACACTGCACATCCATCCTCATGGATAGCGTTAACTTGTCGCAAGAATATCTCGTGCACTTAAATTCAAAATAAACTCGCCTCCAATCCCTAACCCTAATCCTAACCCTAACCCTAACCCTAACCTAACCTTAACCCTAACCCTAACCCTAACCCTAACCCTAACCCTAACCCTAACCCTAACCCTTACCCTAACCCTAACCCTAACCCTAACCCTAACCCTATCCTAACACTAACCCTGACCCTAACCCTATCCATAACTCTAACCCTAACCCTAACGCTAACCCTTACCCTAACCCTAACCCTAATCCTAACCCTAACTTAACACTAACCCTAACCCTAACCCTAACCATAACCCTAACCCTAACCCTAACCCTAACCCTAACCCTAACCCTAACCCTAATCCTAATCCTAACCCAAACTTAACCCTAACCTAACCTAAAGGTAGAGCGGCGGATCGGTATCCCGAAGGTGCGAGTTCAAATCCCGCTCGAGTCAACATTTTTCAGTTGACTTCGGCAGTGTAGGTTAATTGTGAATTTATCGTTTCATAATACCCTGAGGATGATTTTGAAATAGAATTGAAACACGGCACATCCATCCTCATGGATAGCGTTAAGTTGTCGCAAGAAAATCTCGTGCACTTAAATTGAATAAAAAATCGTCTCTCATCCCTAACCCTAACCCTAACCCTAACCCTAACCCTAACCCTAACCCTAACCCTAAACCTAACCCTAACACTAACCCTAACCCTAACCTAACCTAAAGGTAGAGCGGCGGACAGGTATCCCGAAGGTGCGAGTTCAAATCCCTCTCGAATCAACATTTTTCAGTTGACTTCGGCAGTGTAGGTTAATTGTGAAGTTATCGTTTCATAATACCAAGAGGATGATTCCGAAATAGAATTGAAACACTGCACATCCATCCTCATGGATAGCGTTAAGTTGTCGAGAGAATATTTCGTGCACTTAAATTGAAAAGAAACTCGCCTCCAATCCCCAACCCTAACCCTTACCCTAACCCTAACCCTAACCCTAACCCTAACCCTAACCCTAACCCTAATCCTAACCCTAACCCTAACCCTAACCGTAACCCTAACGCTAACCCTAACCCTAACCCTAACCTTAATCCTAACCCTAACCATAACCCTAACCCTAACCCTAACCCTAACCCTAACCCTAAATCTAACCCTAACCCTAACACTAACCTAACCTAAAGGTAGAACGGCGGATCGGTATCCCGAAGGTGCGAGTTGAAACCCCGCTCGAGTCAACATTTTTCAGTTGACTTCGGCAGTGTAGGTTAATTGTGAAGTTATCGTTTCATAATACCCTGAATATGATTCTGAAATAGAATTGAAACACTGCACATCCATCCTCATAGATAGCGTTAAGTTCCCTCGAGAATATCTCGTGCACTTAAATTGGATAAAAACTCGCCTCCAATCCCTGTGGACTCGATAGCTCAACAGGTAGAGCGGCGGACCGGTATCCCGAAAATGCGAGTTCAAATCCCGCTCGAGTCAACATTTTTCAGTTGACTTCGGCAGTGTAGGTTAATTGTGAAGTTATCGTTTCATAATACCCTGAGGATGATTCTGAAATAGAATTGAAACACTGCACATCCATCCTCATGAATAGCGTTAAGTTGTCGCGAGAATATCTCGTGCAATTAAATTGGATAAAAACTCGCCTCAAATCCCTGTGTACTCGATAGCTCAACAGGTAGAGCGGCGGACCGGTATCCTGCAGGTGCGAGTTCAAATCCCGCTCGAGTCAACATTTTTCAATTGACTTCGGCAGTGTAGGTTAATTGTGAAGTTATCGTTTCATAATGACCTGAGGATGATTCTGAAATAGAATTGAAACACTGCACATCCATCCTCATGGATAGCGTTAAGTTGTCGCAAGAATATCTCGTGAACTTAAATTCAAAATAAACTCGCCTCCAATCCCTAAACCTAATCCTAACCCTAACCCTAACCCTAACCTAACCTTAACCCTAACCCTAACCCTAACCCTAACCCTAACCCTAACCCTTACCCTAACCCTAACCCTAACCCTAACCCTATCCTAACACTAACCCTGACCCTAACCTTATCCATAACTCTAACCCTAACCCTAACGCTAACCCTTACCCTAACGCTAACCCTAACCCTAACTTAACACTAACCCTAACCCTAACCCTAACCATAACCCTAACCCTAACCCTAACCCTAACCCTAACCCTAACTCTAACCCTAACCCTAACCCTAACCCTAACCCTAACCCTAACCCTAACCCTAATCCTAACCCTAAACCTATCCCTAACCCTAACCCTAACCCTAACCCTAACCCTAACACTAACGTAACCCTAACCCTAACCCTAACCCTAAACCTAACCTTAACCCTAACCCTAACCCTAACCTAAAACTAACCCTAACCCTAATCCTATCCATAACCCTAACCCTAACCCTAACCCTAACCCTTAACCTAACCCTAACCCTTACCCTAACTTAACACTAACCCTAACCCTAACCCTAACCATAACCATAACCCTAACCCTAACCCTAACCCTAACCCTAACCCTAAATCTAACCCTAACCCTAACCCTAACCTAACCTAAAGGTAGAACGGCGGATCGGTATCCCGAAGGTGCGAGTTGAAACCCCGCTCGAGTCAACATTTTTCAGTTGACTTCGGCAGTGTAGGTTAATTGTGAAGTTATCGTTTCATAATACCCTGAATATGATTCTGAAATAGAATTGAAACACTGCACATCCATCCTCATAGATAGCGTTAAGTTCCCTCGAGAATATCTCGTGCACTTAAATTGGATAAAAACTCGCCTCCAATCCCTGTGGACTCGATAGCTCAACAGGTAGAGCGGCGGACCGGTATCCCGAAGGTGCGAGTTCAAATCCCGTTCGAATCAACATTTTTCAGTTGACTTCGGCAGTGTAGGTTAATTGTGAATTTATCGTTTCATAATACCCTGAGGATGATTCTGAAATAGAATTGAAACACGGCACATCCATCCTCATGGATAGCGTTAAGTTGTCGCAAGAAAATCTCGTGCACTTAAATTGAATAAAAAATCGTCTCTCATCCCTAACCCTAACCCTAACCCTAACCCTAACCCTAACCCTAACCTATTCTAAAGGTAGAGCGGCGGACCGGTATCCCGAAGGTTCGATTTCAAATCCCGCTCGAGTCAACATTTTTCAGTTGACTTCGGCAGTGTACGTTAATTGTGAAGTTATCGTTTGATAATACCCTGAGGACGATTCTGAAATAGAATTGAAACACTGCACATCCATCCTCATGGATAGCGTTAAGTTGTCGCGAGAATATCGCGTGCACTTAAATTGGATAAAAACTCGCCTCCAATCCCTGTGGACTCGATAGCTCAACAGGTAGAGTGGCGGACCGGCATACCGAAAGTGCGAGTTCAAATCCCACTCGAGTGAACATTTTTCAGTTGACTTCGGCAGTGTAAGTTAATTGTGAAATTATCGTTTCATAATACCCTGAGGATGATTCATAAATAGAATTGAAACACTACACATCCATCCTCATGGATAGTGTTAAGTTGTCGTGAGAATATCTCGTGCACTTAAATTGGATAAAAATTGGCCTCCAATCCCAGTGGACTCGATAGCTCAACGGGTAGAGCGGCGGACCGGTATCCCGAAGGTGCGAGTTTAAATCCCGCTCGAGTCAACATTAGCTCGTGTCAACTAGCGTTAAGTTGTCGCGAGAATATCTCGTGCATTTAAATTGGATAAAAACTCGCCTCCAATCCCAGTGGACTCGATAGCTCAACGGGTAGGGCGGCGGACCGGTATCCCGAAGGATCGAGGTCAAATCCCGCTCGAGTCAACATTTTTCAGTTGACTTCGGCAGTGTAGGTTATTTGTGAAGTTATCGTTTCATAATACCCTGAGGATGATTCTGAAATAGAATTGAAACACTGCACATCCATCCTCATGGATAGCGTTAAGTTGTCGCGAGAATATCTCGTGCACTTAAATTGGATAAAAACTCGCCTCCAATCCCTGTGGACTCGATAGCTCAACAGGTAGATCGCGGAACGGTATCCCGAAGGTGCGAGTTCAAATCCCTCTCGAGTCAACATTTTCCAGTTGACTTCGGCAGTGTAGGTTAATTGTGAAGTTATCGTTTCATAATACCTTGAGGATGATTCTGAAATAGAATTGAAACACTGCACATCCATCCTCATGGATAGCGTTAAGTTGTTGCGAGAATATCTCGTGCACATAAATTGGATAAAAACTCGCCTCCAATCCCTGTGGACTCGATAGCTCAACAGGTAGAGCGGCGGATCGGTATCCCGAAGGTGCGAGTGCAAATCTCGCTCGAGTCAACATTTTTCAATTGACTTCGGCAGTATAGGTTAATTGTGAAGTTATCGTTTCATAATACCCTGAGGATGATTCAGAAATAGAATTGAAACAATGCACATCCATCCTCATGGATAGCGTTAAGTTGTCGCGAGAATATCTATTGCACTTAAATTAGATAAAAACTCGCCTCCAATCCCTGTTGACTCAATAGCTCAACAGGTAGATCGGAGGACCGGTATCCCGAAGGTGCGAGTTCAAATCCCGCTCGAGTCAACATTTTCTAGTTGACTTCGGCCGTGTAGGTTAATTGTGAAGTTATCGTTTAATAACACCGTGAGGATGATTCTGAAATAGAATTGAAACACTGCACATCCATATTCATGGATAGCGTTAAGTTGTCGTGAGAATATCTCGTGCACTTAAATTGGATAAAAACTGGCGTCCAATCCCAGTGGACTCGATAGCTCAACACGTAGAGCGGCGGAACGGTATCCCGAAGGTGCGAGTTCAAATCCAGCTCGAGTCAACATTTTTCTGTTGACTTCTGCAGTGTAGGTTAATTGTGAAGTTATCATTTCATAATACCCTGAGGATGATTCTGAAATAGAATTGAAACACTGCACATCCATCCTCATGGATAGCGTTAAGTTGTCGCGAGAATATATCGTGCACTTAAATTGAAAAGAAACTCGCCTCCAATCCCTAACCCTAATCCTAACCCTAACCCTAACCCTAACCTTTACCCTAACCCTAACCCTAACCCTAACCCTAACCTAACACTAACCTTAACCCTAACCCTATCCATAACCCTAACCCTAACCCTAACCCTAACCCATACCCTGACCCTAACACTTACCCTAACCCTAACCCTAACCCTAACTTAACACTAACCCTAACCCTAACTTAACACTAACCCTAACACTAACCCTAACCGTAACCCTAACCCTAACCCTAAACCTAACCCTAACCCTAACCCTAATCCTAACCCTAAATCTAACCCTAACCCTAACCCTAACCTAACCTAAAGGTAGAGCGGCGGATCGGTATCCCGAAGGTGCGAGTTCAAATCCAGCTCGAGTCAACATTTTTCAGTTGACTTCGGCAGTGTTGGTTAATTGTGAAGTTATCGTCTCATAATACCCTGAGGATGATTCTGAAATAGAATTGAAACACGGCACATCCATCCTCATGGATAGCGTTAAGTTGTCGCAAGAAAATCTCGTGCACTTAAATTGAATAAAAAATCGTCTCTCATCCCTAACCCTAACCCTAACCCTAACCCTAACCTAACCAAAGTTAGAGCGGCGGACTGGTATCCCGAAGGTGCGTGTTCAAATCCCGCTCGAGTCAACATTTTTCAGTTGACTTCGGCAGTGTACGTTAATTGTGAAGTTATCGTTTCATAATACCCTGAGGATGATTCTGAAATAGATTTCAAACACTGCACATCCATCCTCATGGATAGCGTTAAGTTGTCGCGAGAATATCTCGTGCACTTAAATTGGATAAGAACTCGCCTCAAATCCTTCTGGACTCGATAGCTCAACAGGTAGAGAGGCGGACCAGTATCCCGAATAAGGGAGTTCAAATCACGCTCGAGTCAACATTTTTCAGTTGACTTCGGCAGTGTAGGTTAATTGTGAAGTTATCGTTTCATAATACCGTGAGGATGATTCAGAAATAGAATTGAAACACTGCACATCCATCCTCATGGATAGCGTTAAGTTGTCGCGAGAATATCTCGTGCACTTAAATTAGATAAAAACTCGCCTCCAATCCCTGTTGACTCAATAGCTCAACAGGTAGATCGGAGGACCGGTATCCCGAAGGTGCGAGTTCAAATCCCGCTCGAGTCAACATTTTCTAGTTGACTTCGGCCGTGTAGGTTAATTGTGAAGTTATCGTTTAATAACACCGTGAGGATGATTCTGAAATAGAATTGAAACACTGCACATCCATATTCATGGATAGCGTTAAGTTGTCGTGAGAATATCTCGTGCACTTAAATTGGATAAAAACTGGCGTCCAATCCCAGTGGACTCGATAGCTCAACACGTAGAGCGGCGGACCGGTATTCCGAAGGTGCGAGTTCAAATCCAGCTCGAGTCAACATTTTTCTGTTGACTTCTGCAGTGTAGGTTAATTGTGAAGTTATCATTTCATAATACCCTGAGGATGATTCTGAAATAGAATTGAAACACTGCACATCCATCCTCATGGATAGCGTTAAGTTGTCGCGAGAATATATCGTGCACTTAAATTGAAAAGAAACTCGCCTCCAATCCCTAACCCTAATCCTAACCCTAACCCTAACCCTAACCTTTACCCTAACCCTAACCCTAACCCTAACCCTAACCTAACACTAACCTTAACCCTAACCCTATCCATAACCCTAACCCTAACCCTAACCCTAACCCATACCCTGACCCTAACACTTACCCTAACCCTAACCCTAACCCTAACTTAACACTAACCCTAACCCTAACTTAACACTAACCCTAACACTAACCCTAACCGTAACCCTAACCCTAACCCTAAACCTAACCCTAACCCTAACCCTAATCCTAACCCTAAATCTAACCCTAACCCTAACCCTAACCTAACCTAAAGGTAGAGCGGCGGATCGGTATCCCGAAGGTGCGAGTTCAAATCCAGCTCGAGTCAACATTTTTCAGTTGACTTCGGCAGTGTTGGTTAATTGTGAAGTTATCGTCTCATAATACCCTGAGGATGATTCTGAAATAGAATTGAAACACGGCACATCCATCCTCATGGATAGCGTTAAGTTGTCGCAAGAAAATCTCGTGCACTTAAATTGAATAAAAAATCGTCTCTCATCCCTAACCCTAACCCTAACCCTAACCCTAACCTAACCAAAGTTAGAGCGGCGGACTGGTATCCCGAAGGTGCGTGTTCAAATCCCGCTCGAGTCAACATTTTTCAGTTGACTTCGGCAGTGTACGTTAATTGTGAAGTTATCGTTTCATAATACCCTGAGGATGATTCTGAAATAGATTTCAAACACTGCACATCCATCCTCATGGATAGCGTTAAGTTGTCGCGAGAATATCTCGTGCACTTAAATTGGATAAGAACTCGCCTCAAATCCTTCTGGACTCGATAGCTCAACAGGTAGAGAGGCGGACCAGTATCCCGAATAAGGGAGTTCAAATCACGCTCGAGTCAACATTTTTCAGTTGACTTCGGCAGTGTAGGTTAATTGTGAAGTTATCGTTTCATAATACCGTGAGGATGATTCAGAAATAGAATTGAAACACTGCACATCCATCCTCATGGATAGCGTTAAGTTGTCGCGAGAATATCTCGTGCACTTAAATTAGATAAAAACTCGCCTCCAATCCCTGTTGACTCAATAGCTCAACAGGTAGATCGGAGGACCGGTATCCCGAAGGTGCGAGTTCAAATCCCGCTCGAGTCAACATTTTCTAGTTGACTTCGGCCGTGTAGGTTAATTGTGAAGTTATCGTTTAATAACACCGTGAGGATGATTCTGAAATAGAATTGAAACACTGCACATCCATATTCATGGATAGCGTTAAGTTGTCGTGAGAATATCTCGTGCACTTAAATTGGATAAAAACTGGCGTCCAATCCCAGTGGACTCGATAGCTCAACACGTAGAGCGGCGGACCGGTATTCCGAAGGTGCGAGTTCAAATCCAGCTCGAGTCAACATTTTTCTGTTGACTTCTGCAGTGTAGGTTAATTGTGAAGTTATCATTTCATAATACCCTGAGGATGATTCTGAAATAGAATTGAAACACTGCACATCCATCCTCATGGATAGCGTTAAGTTGTCGCGAGAATATATCGTGCACTTAAATTGAAAAGAAACTCGCCTCCAATCCCTAACCCTAATCCTAACCCTAACCCTAACCCTAACCTAACCCTAACCCTAACCCTAACCCTAACCTTTACCCTAACCCTAACCCTAACCCTAACCCTAACCTAACACTAACCCTAACCCTAACCCTATCCATAACCCTAACCCTAACCCTAACCCTAACCCTTACCCTGACCCTAACACTTACCCTAACCCTAACCCTAACCCTAACTTAACACTAACCCTAACCCTAACTTAACACTAACCCTAACACTAACCCTAACCGTAACCCTAACCCTAACCCTAAACCTAACCCTAACCCTAACCCTAATCCTAACCCTAAATCTAACCCTAACCCTAACCCTAACCTAACCTCAAGGTAGAGCGGCGGATCGGTATCCCGAAGGTGCGAGTTCAAATCCAGCTCGAGTCAACATTTTTCAGTTGACTTCGGCAGTGTAGGTTAATTGTGAAGTTATCGTCTCATAATACCCTGAGGATGATTCTGAAATAGAATTGAAACACGGCACATCCATCCTCATGGATAGCGTTAAGTTGTCGCAAGAAAATCTCGTGCACTTAAATTGAATAAAAAATCGTCTCTCATCCCTAACCCTAACCCTAACCCTAACCCTAACCTAACCTAAAGTTAGAGCGGCGGACTGGTATCCCGAAGGTGCGTGTTCAAATCCCGCTCGAGTCAACATTTTTCAGTTGACTTCGGCAGTGTACGTTAATTGTGAAGTTATCGTTTCATAATACCCTGAGGATGATTCTGAAATAGATTTCAAACACTGCACATCCATCCTCATGGATAGCGTTAAGTTGTCGCGAGAATATCTCGTGCACTTAAATTGGATAAGAACTCGCCTCAAATCCTTCTGGACTCGATAGCTCAACAGGTAGAGAGGCGGACCAGTATCCCGAATAAGGGAGTTCAAATCCCGCTCGAGTCAACATTTTTCAGTTGACTTCGGCAGTGTAGGTTAATTGTGAAGTTATCGTTTCATAATACCGTGAGGATGATTCAGAAATAGAATTGAAACACTGCACATCCATCCTCATGGATAGCGTTAAGTTGTCGCGAGAATATCTCGTGCACTTAAATTAGATAAAAACTCGCCTCCAATCTCTGTTGACTCAATAGCTCAACAGGTAGAGCGGCGGACCGGTATCCCGAAGGTGCGAGTTCAAATCCCGCTCGAGTCAACATTTTTCAGTTGACTTCGGCAGTGTAGGTTAATTGTGAAGTTATCGTTTCATAATACCCTGAGGATGATTCTGAAATAGAATTG
>JASJOG010000127.1:187500-222500 GCA_030142905.1 Heliopora coerulea
TTCTGAAATAGAATTGAAACACTGCACATCCATCCTCATGCATAGCGTTAAGTTCTCTCGAGAATATCTCGTGCACTTAAATTGGATAAAAACTCGCCTCCAATCCTTGTGGAATCGATAGCTCAACAGGTAGAGCTGCGGACCGGTATCCCGAATGTGCGATTTCAAATCCCGCTCGAGTCAACATTTTTAAGTTGACTTCGGCAGTGTAGGTTAATTGTGAAGTTATCGTTTCATAATACCCTGAGGATGATTCTGAAATAGAATTGAAACACTGCACATCCATTCTCATGGATAGCGTTAAGTTGTAGCGAGAATACCTCGTGCACTTAAATTGAATAAAAACTCGCTTCCAATCCCTAACCCTAACCTTAACCCTAACCCTAACCTTAACCATAACCCTAACCCTAAACCTAACCCTAACCCTAACCCTATACCTAACCCTAACTCTAATGCTAACCCTAACCCTAACCCTAACCCTAACCCTAACCCTAACCCTAACCCATACCTAACCCTAACCCTAACCCTAACCCTAACCCTAACCTAACCTAAAGGTAGAGCGGCGGACCGGTATCCCGAAGGTGCGAGTTGAAATCCCACTCGAGTCAACATTTTTCAGTTGACTTCGGCAGTGTAGGTTAATTGTGAAGTTATCATTTCATAATACCCTGACGATGATTCTGAAATAGAATTGAAACACAGCAAATCCATCCTCATCCATTGCGTTAAGTGTCGCAGGAAAATCTCGTGCACTTAAATTGAATAAAAACTCGTCTCTCATCCCTAACCCTAACCCTAACCCTAACCCTAACCCTAACCCTAACCTTAACCCAAACCCTAACCCTAACCCTAACATTAACCTAACCTAAATGTAGTGCGGCGGACCGGTATCCCGAATGTGCGAGTTCAAATCCCGCTCGAGTCAACATTTTTCAGTTGACTTCGGCAGTGTAAGTTAATTGTGAAATTATCGTTTCATAATAACATGAAGATGATCCTGAAATAGAATTGAAACACTGCACATCCATCCTCATGGATAGCGTTATGTTGTCGTGAGTATATCTCGTGCACTTAAATTGGATAAAAACTCGCCTCCAATCCTTGTGGACTCGATAGCTCAACAGGTAGAGCTGCGGACCGATATCCCGAACGTGCGAGTTGAAATCCCGTTCGAGTCAACATTTTTAAGTTGACTTCGGCAGTGTAGGTTAATTGTGAAGTTATCGTTTCATAATACCCTGAGGATGATTCTGAAATAGAATTGAAACACTGCACATCCATCCTCATGGATAGCGTTAAGTTGTCGCGAGAATATCTCGTGCACTTAGATTGGATAAAACTCGCTACAATTCCTGTGGACTCGATACCTCAACAGGTAGAGCGGAGGACCGGTATCCCGAAGGTGCGAGTTGAAATCCCGCTCGAGTCAACATTTTTCAGTTCACTTCGGCAGTGTAGGTTAATTGTGAAGTTATCGTTTCATAATACCCTGAGGATGATTCTGAAATAGAATTGAAACACTGCACATCCATCCTCATGGATAGCGTTAAGTTGTCGCGAGAATACCTCGTGCACTTAAATTGAATAAAAACTCGCCTCCAATCCCTAACCCTAACCCTAACCCTAACCTTAACCCTAACCCTAACCCTAACCTAGCCCTAACCCTAACCCTAACCCTAACCCTAACCCTAACCCTAACACTAACTCTAACCCTAACCCTAACCCTAACCCTATACCTAACCCTAACCCTAACCCTAACCCTAACCCTAACCCTAACCCTAACCCTAACCCTAACCCTAACCCTAACCTAACCCTATCCCTAACCCTTACCCTAACCCTAACCCTAACCCTAACCTAGCCCTAACCCTAACCCTAACCCTAACCCTAACACTAACCCTAACCCTTACCCTAACCCTAACCCTATACCTAACCCTAACCCTAACCCTAACCTTAACCCTAACCCTAACCCTAACCTAGCCCTAACCCTAACCCTAACCCTAACCCTAACCCTAACCCAAACACTAACTCTAACCCTAACCCTAACCCTAACCCTATACCTAACCCTAACCCTAACCCTAACCCTAACCCTAACCCTAACCCTAACCCTAACCCTAACCCTAACCTAACCCTATCCCTAACCCTTACCCTAACCCTAACCCTAACCCTAACCTAGCCCTAACCCTAACCCTAACCCTAACCCTAACACTAACCCTAACCCTTACCCTAACCCTAACCCTATACCTAACCCTAACCCTAACCCTAACCCTAACCCTAACCCTAACCCTAACCCTAACCCTAACCTAACCCTATCCCTAACCCTAACACTAACCCTAACCCTAACCTAACCTAAAGGTAGAGCGGCGGACCGGTATCCCGAAGGTGCGAGATCAAATCCCGATCGAGTCAACATTTTTCAGTTGACTTCGACAGTGTAGGTTAATTGTGAAGTTATCGTTTCATAATACCCTGAGGAAGATTCTGAAATAGAATTGAAACACTGCACATCCATCCTCATGGATAGCGTTAAGTTCTCGCAAGAATATCTCGTGCACTTAAATTGGATAAAACTCGCCTCCAATCCCTGTGGACTCGATAGCTCAACAGGTAGAGCTGCGGACCGATATCCCGAACGTGCGAGTTGAAATCCCGTTCGAGTCAACATTTTTAAGTTGACTTCGGCAGTGTAGGTTAATTGTGAAGTTATCGTTTCATAATACCCTGAGGATGATTCTGAAATAGAATTGAAACACTGCACATCCATCCTCATGGATAGCGTTAAGTTGTCGCGAGAATATCTCGTGCACTTAGATTGGATAAAACTCGCTACAATTCCTGTGGATTCGATACCTCAACAGGTAGAGCGGAGGACCGGTATCCCGAAGGTGCGAGTTGAAATCCCGCTCGAGTCAACATTTTTCAGTTGACTTCGGCAGTGTAGGTTAATTGTGAAGTTATCGTTTCATAATACCCTGAGGATGATTCTGAAATAGAATTGAAACACTGCACATCCATCCTCATGGATAGCGTTAAGTTGTCGCGAGAATAACTCGTGCACTTAAATTGAATAAAAACTCGCCTCCAATCCCTAACCCTAACCCTAACCCTAACCCTAACCCTAACCCTAACCCTAACCTAGCCCTAACCCTAACCCTAACCCTAACCCTAACCCTAACACTAACTCTAACCCTAACCCTAACCCTAACCCTATACCTAACCCTAACCCTAACCCTAACCCTAACCCTAACCCTAACCCTAACCCTAACCCTAACCCTAACCCTAACCTAACCCTATCCCTAACCCTAACCCTAACCCTAACCCTAACCCTAACCTAGCCCTAACCCTAACCCTAACCCTAACCCTAACACTAACCATAACCCTAACCCTAACCCTAACCCTATACCTAACCCTAACCCTAACCCTAACCCTAACCCTAACCCTAACCCTAACCCTAACCCTAACCCTAACCTAACCCTATCCCTAACCCTAACACTAACCCTAACCCTAAGCTAACCTAAAGGTAGAGCGGCGGACCGGTATCCCGAAGGTGCGAGATCAAATCCCGATCGAGTCAACATTTTTCAGTTGACTTCGACAGTGTAGGTTAATTGTGAAGTTATCGTTTCATAATACCCTGAGGAAGATTCTGAAATAGAATTGAAACACTGCACATCCATCCTCATGGATAGCGTTAAGTTGTCGCAAGAATATCTCGTGCACTTAAATTGGATAAAACTAGCCTCCAATCCCTGTGGACTCGATAGCTCAACAGGTAGAGCGGCGGACCGGTATCTCGAAGGTGCGAGTTCAAATCCCGTTCGAGTCAACATTTTTCAGTTAACTTCGGCAGTGTAGGTTAATTGTGAAGTTATCGTTTCATAATACCCTGAGGATGTTTCTGAAATAGAATTGAAACACTGCACATCCATCCTCATGGATAGCGTTAAGTTCTCGCAAGAATATCTCGTGCACTTAAATTGGATAAAACTCGCCTCCAATCCCTGTGGACTCGATAGCTCAACAGGTAGAGCTGCGGACCGATATCCCGAACGTGCGAGTTGAAATCCCGTTCGAGTCAACATTTTTAAGTTGACTTCGGCAGTGTAGGTTAATTGTGAAGTTATCGTTTCATAATACCCTGAGGATGATTCTGAAATAGAATTGAAACACTGCACATCCATCCTCATGGATAGCGTTAAGTTGTCGCGAGAATATCTCGTGCACTTAGATTGGATAAAACTCGCTACAATTCCTGTGGATTCGATACCTCAACAGGTAGAGCGGAGGACCGGTATCCCGAAGGTGCGAGTTGAAATCCCGTTCGAGTCAACATTTTTCAGTTGACTTCGGCAGTGTAGGTTAATTGTGAAGTTATCGTTTCATAATACCCTGAGGATGATTCTGAAATAGAATTGAAACACTGCACATCCATCCTCATGGATAGCGTTAAGTTGTCGCGAGAATAACTCGTGCACTTAAATTGAATAAAAACTCGCCTCCAATCCCTAACCCTAACCCTAACCCTAACCCTAACCCTAACCCTAACCCTAACCTAGCCCTAACCCTAACCCTAACCCTAACCCTAACCCTAACACTAACTCTAACCCTAACCCTAACCCTAACCCTATACCTAACCCTAACCCTAACCCTAACCCTAACCCTAACCCTAACCCTAACCCTAACCCTAACCCTAACCCTAACCTAACCCTATCCCTAACCCTAACCCTAACCCTAACCCTAACCCTAACCTAGCCCTAACCCTAACCCTAACCCTAACCCTAACACTAACCATAACCCTAACCCTAACCCTAACCCTATACCTAACCCTAACCCTAACCCTAACCCTAACCCTAACCCTAACCCTAACCCTAACCCTAACCCTAACCTAACCCTATCCCTAACCCTAACACTAACCCTAACCCTAAGCTAACCTAAAGGTAGAGCGGCGGACCGGTATCCCGAAGGTGCGAGATCAAATCCCGATCGAGTCAACATTTTTCAGTTGACTTCGACAGTGTAGGTTAATTGTGAAGTTATCGTTTCATAATACCCTGAGGAAGATTCTGAAATAGAATTGAAACACTGCACATCCATCCTCATGGATAGCGTTAAGTTGTCGCAAGAATATCTCGTGCACTTAAATTGGATAAAACTAGCCTCCAATCCCTGTGGACTCGATAGCTCAACAGGTAGAGCGGCGGACCGGTATCTCGAAGGTGCGAGTTCAAATCCCGTTCGAGTCAACATTTTTCAGTTAACTTCGGCAGTGTAGGTTAATTGTGAAGTTATCGTTTCATAATACCCTGAGGATGTTTCTGAAATAGAATTGAAACACTGCACATCCATCCTCATGGATAGCGTTAAGTTGTCGCAAGAATATCTCGTGCACTTAAATTGGATAAAACTAGCCTCCAATCCCTGTGGACTCGATAGATCAACAGGTAGAGCGGCAGACCGGTATACCGAAGGTGCGAGTTGAAATCCTGCTCGAGTCAACATTTTTCAGTTGACTTCGGCAGTGTAGGTTAATTGTGAAGTTATCATTTCATAATACCCTGAAGATTATTCTGAAATAGAATTGAAACACAGCACATCCATCCTCATGGATAACGTTAAGTTGTCGCGAGAAAATCTCGTGCACTTAAATTGAATAAAAACTCGTCTCTCATCCCTAACCCTAACTCTAACCCTAACCCTAACACTAACCCAATCCCTAACTTTAACCCTAACCCTAACCCTTACCCTAACCCTAACCTTAACCCTAACCCTAACCCTAACCCTAACATTAACCTAAGCTAAAGGTAGAGCGGCGGACCGGTATCCCGAAGGTGCGAGTTCCAATCCCGCTCGAGTCAACATTTTTCAGTTGACTTCGGCAGTGTACGTTAATTGTGAAGTTATCGTTTCATAATACCCTGAGGATGATCCTGAAATAGAATTGAAACACTGCACATCCATCCTCATGGATAGCGTTTGGTTCTCTCAAGAATATCTCGTGCACTTAAATTGGATAAAAACTCGCCTCCAATCCCTGTGGACTCGATAGCTCAACAGGTAGAGCGGCGGACCGGTATCCCGAAGGTGCGAGTTCAAATTCAGCTCGAGTCAACATTTTTCAGTTGACTTCGGCAGTGTAGGTTAATTGTGAAGTTATCGTTTCATAATACCCTGAGGATGATTCTGAAATAAAATTGAAACACTGCACATCCATTCTCATGGATAGCGTTAAGTTGTCGCGAGAAAATCTCGTGCACTTAAATTGGATAAAAACTCGCCTCCAATCCCTGTGGAGTCGATAGCTCAACAGGTAGAGCGGAGGACCGGTATCCCGAAGGTGCGAGTTGAAATCCCGCTCGAGTCAACATTTTTCAGATGACTTCGGCAGTGTAGGTTAATTGTGAAGTTATCGTTTCATAACACCCTAAGGATGATTTTAAAATAGAATTGAAACACTGCACATCCATCCTCATATATAGCGTTAAGTTGTCGCGAGAATACCTCGTGCACTTAAATTGAATAAAAACTCGCCTCCAATCCCTAACCAAACCCTAACCATAACCCTAACCCTAACCCTAACCCTAACCCTAACCCTAACCCTAACCCTAACCCTAACCCTAACCCTAACCCTAACCCTAACCCTAACCCTAACCCTAACCCTAACCCTAACCCTAACCTAACCCTAACCCTAACCCTAACCCTAACCCTAACCCTAACCTAACCCTAACCCTAACCTAACCCTAACCCTAACCCTAACCCTAACCCTAACCCTAACCCTAACCCTAACCCTAACCCTAACCCTAACCCTAACCCTAACCCTAACCCTAACCCTAACCCTAACCCTAACCCTAACCTAGCCCAAACCCTAACCCTAACCCTAACCCTAACCCTAACCCTAACCCTAACCCTAACCCTAACCCTAACCCTAACCCTAACCCTAACCCTAACCCTAACCCTAAACTAACCCTATCCCTAACCCTAACCCTAACCCTAACTCTAACCTAACTTAAAGGTAGAGCTGCGGACCGGTATCCCGAAGGTGCGAGATCAAATCCCTTTCGAGTCAACATTTTTCAGTTGACTTCGACAGTGTAGGTTAATTGTGAAGTTATCGTTTCATAATACCCTGAGGAAGATTCTGAAATAGAATTGAAACACTGCACATCCATTCTCATGTACAGCGTTAAGTTGTCGCGAGAATATCTCGTGCACTTAAATTGGATAAAACTCGCCTCCAATCCCTGTGGACTCGATAGCTAAACAGGTAGAGAGGCGGACCGGTATCCCGAATGTGCGAGTTCAAATCCAGCTCGAGTCAACATTTTTCAGTTGACTTCGGCAGTGTAGGTTAATTGTGAAATTATCGTTTCATAATAACATGAAGATGATCCTGAAATAGAATTGAAACACTGCACATCCATCCTCATGGATAGCGTTAGGGTTTCGTGAGTATATCTCGTCCACTTAAATTGGATAAAAACTCGCCTCCAATCCTTGTGGACTCGATAGTTCAACAGGTAGAGCTGCGGACCGGTATCCCGAAGGTGCGAGTTGAAATCCCGATCTAGTCAACATTTTTCACTTGACTTCGGCAGTGTAGGTTAATTGTGAAGTTATCGTTTCATAATACCCTGAGGATGATTCTGTAATAGAATTGAAACACTACACATCCATTCTCATGGATAGCGTTAAGTTGTCGCGAGAATATCTCGTGCACTTAAATTGGATAAAAACTCGCATCCAATTCCTGTCGACTCGATAGCTCAACAGGTAGATCGGCGGACCGGAATCCCGAAGGTGCGATTTGAAATCCCGCTCGAGTCAACATTTTTCAGTTGACTTCGGCAGTATAGGTTAATTGTGAAGTTATCGTTTCATAATACCCTGAGGATGATTTTAAAATAGAATTGAAACACTGCACATCCATCCTCATATATAGCGTTATGTTGTCGCGATTATATCTCGTGCACTTAAATTGGATAAAAACTCGCCTCCAATCATTGTGGACTCGATAGCTCAACAGGTAGAGCAGCGGACCGTTATCCCGAAGGTGCGAGTTGGAATCCCGTTCGAGTCAACATTTTTAAGTTGACTTCGGCAGTATAGGTTAATTGTGAAGTTATCGTTTCATAATACCCTGAGGATGATTTTAAAATAGAATTGAAACACTGCACATCCATCCTCATATATAACGTTAAGTTGTCGCGAGAATATCGCGTGCACTTAAATTGGATAAAAACTTGCCTCAAATCCCTGTGGAGTCGATAGCTCAACAGGTAGAGCGGCGGACCGGTATCCCGAAGGTGCGAGTCAAATCCCGATCTAGTCAACATTTTTCACTTGACTTCGGCAGTGTAGGTTAATTGTGAAGTTATCGTTTCATAATACCCTGAGGATGATTCTGAAATAGAATTGAAACACTGCACATCCATCATCATGGATAGCGTTAAGTTCTCGCGAGAATATCTCGTGCACTTAGATTGGATAAAACTCGCTCCAATCCCTGTGGACTCGATAGCTCAACAGGTAGAGCGGCGGACCGGTATACCGAAGGTGCGATTACAAATCCCGCTCGAGACAACATTTTTCAGTTGACTTCGGCAGTGTAGGTTAATTGTGAAGTTATCGATTCATAATACCCTGAGGATGATTCTGAAATAGAATTGAAACACTGCACATTTATCCTCATGGATAGCGTTAAGTTGTCGCGAGAATATCTCGTGCACTTAAATTGGATAAAAACTCGCTTCCAATCCCGGTGGACTCGATAGCTCAACAGGTAGAGCGGCTGACCGGTATCCCGAAGGAGCGAGTAGAAATCCCGTTCGAGTCAACATATTTCAGTAGACTTAGGCAGTGTAGATTAATTGTGAAGTTATCGTTTCATAATATCCTGAGGAAGATTCGGAAATAGAATTGAAACACTGCACATCCATCCTCATGGATAGCGTTAAGTTTTCGCTAGAATATCTCGTGCACTTAAATTTGATAAAAACTCGCCTCCAATCCGTGTGGGCTCGATAGCTCAACGGGTAGAGGGGCTGACCGGTATCCCGAATTTGCGATTTCAAATACCGCTCGAGTCATCATTTTTAAGTTGACTTCGGCAGTGTAGGTTAATGGCGAAGTTATCGTTTCATAATACCCTGAGGATGATTCTGAAATACAATTGAAACACTGCACATCCATCCTCATGGATAGCGTTAAGTTCTCGCGAGAATATCTCGTGCACTTAGATTGGATAAAACTCGCTCCAATCCCTGTGGACTCGATAGCTCAACAGGTAGAGCAGAGAACCGGTATCCCAAAGGTGCGAGATGAAATCCTGCTCGAGTCAACATTTTTCAGTTGACTTCGGCAGTGTAGGTTAATTGTGAAGTTATCGTTTCATAATACCCTGAGGATGATTTTGAAATAGAATTGAAACACTGCACATCCATCTTCATGGATAGCGTTAAGTTGTCGCGAGAATACCTCGTGCACTTAAATTGAATAAAAACTCGCCTCCAATCCCTAACCCTAACCCTAACCCTAACCCTAACCCTAACCCTAATCCTAACCCTAACCTAGCCCTAACCCTAACCCTAACCCAAACTCTAACCCTAACACTAACCCTAACCCTAACCCTAACCCTATACCTAACCCTAACTCTAACCCTAACCCTAACCTAACCTAACCTAAAGGTAGAGCGGCGGACCGGTATCCCGAAGGTGCGAGATCAAATCCCGATCGAGTCAACATTTTTCAGTTGACTTCGACAGTGTAGGTTAATTGTGAAGTTATCGTTTCATAATAACCTGAGGAAGATTCTGAAATAGAATTGAAACACTGCACATCCATCCTCATGGACAGCGTTAAGTTATCGCGATAATATCTCGTGCACTTAAATTGGATAAAACTCGCCTCCAATCCCTGTGGACTCGATAGCTCAACAGGTAGAGCGGCTGACCGGTATCCCGAATGTGCGAGTTCAAATCCAGCTCGAGTCAACATTTTTCAGTTGACTTCGGCAGTGTAGGTTAATTGTGAAATTATCGTTTCATAATAACATGAAGATGATCCTGAAATAGAATTGAAACACTGCACATCCATCCTCATGGATAGTGTTAGGGTTTCGTGAGTATATCTCGTGCACTTAAATTGGATAAAAACTCGCCTCCAATCCTTGTGGACTCGATAGCTCAACATGTAGAGCTGCGGACCGTTATTCCGAAGGTGCGATTTGAAATCACGCTCGAGTCAACATTTTTCAGTTGACTTCGGCAGTGTAGGTTAATTGTGAAGTTATCGTTTCATAATACCCTGAGGATGATTCTGAAATAGAATTGAAACACTGCACATCCATCCTCATGGATAGCGTTAATTTGTCGCGAGAATATCTCGTGAACTTAGATTGGATAAAACAGGCTCCAATCCCTGTGGACTCGATAGCTCAACAGGTAGAGCGGAGGACCGGTATCCCGAAAGTGCGAGTTGAAATCCCGCTCGAGTCAACATTTTTCAGTTGACTTCGGCAGTGTAGGTTAACTGTGAAGTTATCGTTTCATAATACCCTAAGGATGTTTTTAAATAGAATTGAAACACTGCACATCCATCCTCATATATAGCGTTAAGTTGTCGCGAGAATACCTCGTGCACTTAAATTGAATAAAAACTCGCCTCCATTCCCTAACCCTAACCCTAACCCTAACCCTAACCCTAACCCTAACCCTAACCCTAACCCTAACCCTAACCCTAACCTAACCCTATCCCTAACCCTAACACTAACCCTAACCCTAACCTAAGCTAAAGGTAGAACGGCGGACCGGTATCCCGAAGGTGCGAGTTCAAATCCCGCTCGAGTAAACATTTTTCAGTTAACTTCGGCAGTGTAGGTTAATTGAGAAGTTATCGTTTCATAATACCCTGAGGATGATTCTGAAATAGAATTGAAACACTGCACATCCATCCTCATGGATAGCGTTAAGTTGTCGCGAGAATATCTCGTGCACTTAAATTGGATAAAAACTCGCCTCCAATCCCGGTTGACTCGATAGCTCAACAGGTAGAGCGGCGGACCGGTATACAGTAAGTGCGAGTTCAAATCCCGCTCGAGTCAACATTTTTCAGTTGACTTCGGCAGTGTAGGTTAATTGAGAAGTTATCGTTTCATAATACCCTGAGTATGATTCTGAAATAGAATTGAAACACTGCACATTAATCCTCATGGATAGCGTTAAGTTGTCGCGAGAATATCTCGTGCACTTAAATTGGATAGAAACTCGCCTCCAATCCCGGTTGACTCGATAGCTCAACAGGTAGAGCGACGGACCGGTATCCCGAAGGTGCGAGTTCAAATCCCGCTCGAGTCAAAATTTTTCAGTTGACTTCGGCAGTGTAGGTTAATTGTGAAGTTATCGTTTCATAATACCCTGAGGATGATTCTGAAATAGAATTGAAACACTGCACATCCATCCACATGGATAGCGTTAAGTTCTTTCGAGAATATCTCGTGCACTTAAATTGGATAAAAACTCGCCTCCAATCCCGGTGGGCTCGATAGCTCAACAGGTAGAGCGGCTGACCGGTATCCCTAAGGAGCGAGTAGAAATCCCGCTCGAGTCAACATATTTCAGTAGACTTAGGCAGTGTAGGTTAATTGTGAAGTTATCGTTTCATAATATCCTGAGGAAGATTCGGAAATAGAATTGGAACACTGCACATCCATCCTCATGGATAGCGTTAAGTTTTCGCAAGAATATCTCGTGCACTTAAATTTGATAAAAACTCGCCTCCAATCCGTGTTGGCTCGATAGCTCAACGGGTAGAGCGGCTGACCGGTATCCCGAAGGTGCAAGTTCAAATCCCGCTCTAGTCATCATTTTTCAGTTGACTTCGGCAGTGTAGGTTAATTGTGAAGTTATCTTTTCATAATACCCTGAGGATGATTCTGAAATAGAATTGAAACACTGCACATCCATCCTCATGGATAGCGTTAAGTTGTCGCGAGAATATCTCGTGCACTTAAATTGGATAAAAACTCACCTCAAATCCCTGTGGACTCGATAGCTCAACAGGTAGAACGGCGGACCGGTATCCCTAATAAGCGAGTTCAAATCCCGCTCGAGTCAACATTTTTCAGATGACTTCGGCAGTGTAGGTTAATTGTGAAGTTATCGTTTCATAATACCCTGAGGATGATTCTGAAATAGAATTTAAACACTGCACATCCATCCTCAGTGATAGCGTTAAGTTGTCGCGAGAATATCTCGTGCACTTAGATTGGATAAAACTCGCTCCCATCCCTGTGGTCTCGATAGCTCAACGGGTAGAGCGGCGGACCGGTATTCCGAAGGAGCGAGTTCAAATCCCGTTCGAGTCAACATTTTTCAGTTGACTTCTGCAGTGTAGGTTAATTGTGAAATTATCGTTTCATAATACCCTGAGGATGATTCTGAAATAGAATTGAAACACTGCACATCCATTCTCATTGATAGCGTTAAGTTGTCGCGAGAATATCTCGTGCACTTAAATTGGATAAAAACTCGCATCCAATCCCTGTTGATTCGATAGCGCAACAGGTAGAGCGGCGGACCGGTATCCCGAAGTTGCGAGTTCAAATCCCGCTCGAGTCAACATTTTTCAGTTGACTTGGGTAGTGTAGGTTAATTGTGAAGTTATCGTCTCATAATATTCTGTGGATGATTCTGAAATAGAATTGAAACACGGCACATCCATCCTCAGTGATAGCGTTAAGTTGTCGCGAGAATATCTCGTGCACTTAAATTGAATAAAAACTCGCCTCCAATCCCTAACCCTAACCCTAACCCTAACCCTAACCCTAACCCTAACCCTAACCCAAACTCTAACCCTAACCCTAACCCGAACCCTAACCCTAACCCTAACCCTAACCCTAACCCTTACCCTAACCCTAATCCTAACCCTAACCCAAACCCTAACCCTAACTTTAACCTAAAGGTAGAGCGGCGTTCCGGTATCCCGAAGGTGCGAGTTCAAATCCCGTTCGAGTCAACATTTTTAAGTTGACTTCGGCAGTGTAGGTTAATTGTGAAATTATCGTATCATAATACCCTGAGGAAGATTCTGAAATAGAATTGAAACACTGCACATCCATCCTCATTGATAGCGTTAAGTTGTCTCGAGAATATCTCGTGCACTTAAATTGGATAAAAACTCGCCTCCAATCCCTGTTGATTCGATAGCTCAACAGGTAGAGCGGCGGACCGGTATCCCGAATAAGCGAGTTCAAATCCCGCTCGAGTCAACATTTTTCAGTTGACTTCGGCATTGTAGGTTAATTGTGAAGTTATCGTTTCATAATACCCTGTGGATGATTCTGAAATAGAATTGAAACACTGCACATCCATCATCATTGATAGCGTTAAGTTGTCGCGAGAAAATCTCGATCACTTAAATTGGATAAAAACTCGCCTCTAATCCCTGTGAACTCGATAGCTAAACAGGTAGCGGGGCGGATCGGTATCCCGAAGGTGCGAGTTCAAATCCCGTTCGAGTCAACATTTTTCATTTGACTTCGGCAGTGTAGGTTAATTGTGAAGTTATCGTTTCATAATACCCTGATGATGATTCTGAAATAGAATTGAAACATTGCACATCCATCCTCATGGATAGCGTTAAGTTGTCGCGAGAATATCTCGTGCACTTAAATTGGATAAAAACTCGCCTCCAATCCCTGTGGACTCGATAGCTCAGCAGGTAGAGTGGCGGACCAGTATCCCGAATAAGCGAGTTGAAATCCCGCTCGAGTCAACATTTTTAAGTTGACTTCGGCAGTGTAGGTTAATTGTGAAGTTATCGTTTCATAATAGCCTGAGGATGATTCTGAAATAGAATTGAAACACTGCACATCCATCCTCAGTGATAGCGTTAAGTTCTCGCGAGAATATCTCGTGCACTTAAATTGGATAAAAACTCGCCTGCAATCCCAGTGGACTCGATAGCTCAACAGGTAGAGCGGCGGACCGGGATCCCGAAGGTGCGAGTTCAAATCCCGCACGAGTCAACATTTTTCAGTTGACTTCGGCAGTTTAGGTTAATTGTGAAGTTATCGATTCATAATACAATGAGGATGATTCTAAAATAGAATTGAAACACTGCACATCCATCCTCATGGATAGCGTTAAGTTGTCGCGAGAATATCTCGTGCACTTAAATTGGATAAAATCTCGCCTCCAATCTCTGTGGACTCGATAGCTCAACATGTAGAGCGGCGGACCGGGATCCCGAAGGTGCGAGTTCAAATCCCGCTGAGTCAACATTTCTAAATTGACTTCGGCAGTTTAGGTTAATTGTGAAGTTATCGTTTCATAATACCCTGAGGATGATTCTGAAATAGAATTGAAAAACTGCACATCCATCCTCATGGATAGCGTTAAGTTGTCGCGAGAATATCTCGTGCACTTAAATTGGATAAAAACTCGCCACCAATCCTTGTGGACTCAATAGCTGAACAGGTAGAGCGGCGGACCGGTATCCCGAAGGTGCGAGTTCAAATCCCGCTCGAGTCAACATTTTTCAGTTGACTTCAGCAGTGTAGATTAATTGTGAAGTTATCGTTTCATAATACCCTGAGGATGATTCTGAAATAGAATTGAAACACTGAACATCCATGCTCATGGATAGCGTTAAGTTGTAGCGAGAATATCTCGTGCACTTAAATGGGATAAAAACTCGCATCCAATCCCTGTGGACTCGATAGCTCAACAGGTAGAAAGGCGGACCGGTATCCCGAAGGTGCGAGTTCAAATCCCGCTCGAGTCAACATTTTTCAGTTGACTTCGGCAGTGTAGGTTAATTGTGAAGTTATCGTTTCATAATACCCTGAGGATGATTCTGAAATAGAATTGAAACACTGCACATCCATGCTCATGGATAGCGTTAAGTTGTCGCGAGTATATCTCGTGCACTGAAATGGGGTAAAAACTGGCCTCCAATCCCTGTGGACTCGATAGCTCAACAGTTAGAGAAGCGGACGGGTATCCCGAAGGTGCGAGTTCAAATCCCGCTCGAGTCAAAATTTTTCAGTTGACTTCGGCCATGTAGGTTAATCGTGAAGTTATCGTTTCATAATACCCTGAGGATGATTCTGAAATAGAATTTAAACACTGCACATCCATCTTCATTGATAGCGTTATGTTTTCAAGAGAATATCTCGTGCATTTAAATAGGTTAAAAACTCACCTCCAATCCCTGTGCACTCGGTAGCTCAACAGGTAGAGCTGCAGACTGGTATCCCGAATGTGCGAGTTCAAATCTCGCTCGAGTCAACATTTTTCAGTTCACCACGGCAGTGTAGGTTAATTGTGTAATTATCTTTTCATAATACCCGGAAGATGATTCTGAAATAGAATTTAAACACTGAACATCCATCCTCATGGATAGCGTTAAGTTGTCGCGAGAATATCTCGAGCACTTAAATTGGATAAAAACTCGCCTCCAATCCCTATGGACTCGATAGCTCAACAGGTAGAGCAGCGGACTGGTATACCGAATGTGCGAGTTCAAATCCCGCTTAAGTCAACATTTTTCAGTTGACTTCGGCAGTGTAGGTTAATTGTGAAATTATCGTTTCATAATACCCTGAGGATGATTCTGAAATAAAATTTAAGCACTGCACATACATCCTCATGAATAGCGTTAAGTTGTCGTGAGAATATCTCGTGCACTTAAATTAGATAAAAACTCGCTTCCAGTACTTGTGGACTCGATAGCTCAACAGAAAGAGCAGCGGACCGGTATCCGGAAGGTGCGAGTTCAAATCGGGCTTGAGTCAACATTTTTCAGTTGACTTCGGCAGTTTAGGTTAAGTGTGAAATTATCGTTTCATAATACCTTGAGGATGATTCTGAAATAGAAATAAAACACTGCACATCCATGCTCATGGATAGCGTTAAGTTGTCGCGAGAATATCTCGTGCACTTAAATTGGATAAAAACTCGCCTCCAATCCCTGTACACTCGGTAGCTCAACCTGTAGAACGGCTTCCCGGTATCCCGAAGGTGCGAGTTCAAATCCCGCTCGAGACAAAATTTTTCAGTTGACTTCGGCAGTGTAGGTTAATTGTAAAGTTATCGTTTCATAATTACCTGAGAATGATTCTGAAATAGAATTGAAACACTGCACATCCAACCTCATGGATAGCGTTAAGTTGTCGCGAGAATATCTCGTGCACTTAAATTGGATAAAAACTCGCCTCAAATCCTTGTGGACTCGATAGCTCAACATGTAGAGCGGCGGACCGGTATCCCGAATATGCGAGTTAAAATCCCGCTCGAGTAAACATTTTTCAGTTAACTTCGGCAGTGTAGGTTAATTGTGAAGTTATCGTTTCATAATACACTGAGATTGATTCTGAAATAGAATTGAAACACTGCACATCCATCCTCATGGACAGCGTGAAGTTGTCGCGAGATTATCTCGTGCAATTAAATGGGATAAAAACTCGCCTCCAATCGCTGTGGACTAGATAGCTCAACAGGTATAGCGGCGGATTGGTATCCCGAAGGTGCGAGTTCAAATCTCGCTCGAGTCAACATTTTTCAGTTGACTTCGGCAGTGTAGGTTAATTGTGAAGTTATCGTTTCATAATACCCTTAAGATGTTTCTGAAATAGAATTGAAACAGTGCACATCCATCCTCATGGAAAGCGTTACGTTGTTGCGAGAATATCTCGTGCACTAAAATTAGATAAACTCGCTCCCATCCCTGTGGACTCGATAGTTCAACAGGTAGAGCGGCGGAACGGTATCCCGAAGGTGCGAGTTGAAATCCCGCTCGAGTAAACATTTTTCAGTTGACTTCGGCAGTGTAGGTTAATTGTGAAGTTATCGTTTCATAATACCCTGAGGATGATTCTGAAATAGAATTGAAACACTGCACATCCATCCTCATGGATAGCGTTAAGTTGTTGCGTGAATATCTCGAGCACTTAAATTGGATAAAACTCGCCTCTAATCCCTGTGGACTCGATAGCTCAACTGGTAGAGCGACGTACCGTTATCACGAAGGTTAGAATTCAAATCCCGCTCGAGTCAACATTTTTCAGTTTAAACGATTACTACACAATTAACCTACAAAGCCGAAGTCAACTGAAAAATGTTGACTCGAGCGGAATTTGGATTCGCACCTTTGGGATACCAGTACGCCGCTCTATCTGTTGAACTATGGAGTCCACAGGGATTGGAGGCGAGTTTTATCCCATTTAAGTGCACGAGATATTCTCGCGACAACATAACGCTATCCATGAAATGGATGTGAAGTGTTTCAATTCTATTTCAGAGTCATCCTTAGGGTATTATGAAACGATAAATTCACAATTAACCTACACTGCAGAAGTCAACTGAAAAATGTTGCCACGAGTGGTTTTTGAACTCGCAACTTCGAGATACCTGTCCGCCGCTCTACCTGTTGAGCTATCGAGTCCACATAGATTGCAGGCGAGTTTTTATCCAATTTAAGTGCACGAGATATTCTCGCGACAACTTAACGCTATCCATGAGGATGGATGTGCAGTGTTTCAATTCTATTTCAGAATCATTTTCAGGGTATTATGAAACGATAACTTCACAATTAACCTACACTGGCGAAGTCAACTGAAAAATGTTGAATCGAGCGGGATTTGAACTCGCACCTTCGGGATACCGGTCCGCCGCTCTACATGTTGAGCTATCGAGTCCACAAAGATTGGAGGCGAGTTTTTATCCCATTTAAGTGCTCGAGATATTCTCACGACAACATAACGCTATTCATGAGAATGGATGTGCAGTGTTTCAATTCTATTTCAGAATCATCCTCAGGGTATTATGAAACGATAACTTCACACTTAACCTACACTACCGAAGTCAACTGAAAAATGTTGACTCGAGAGTGATTTGAACTCGCAGCTTCGGGATACCGGTACGCCGCTCTACCTGTTGAGCTATCGAGTCCACAGGGATTGGAGACGAGTTTTTATCCAATTTAAGTGCACGAGATATTCTCGCGACAACATAACGCTATCCATGAGGATGGATGTGCAGTGTTTCAAATCTGTTTCAGAAACATCCTCTAGGTATTATGAAACGATAACTTCACACTTAACCTACACTGCCGAAGGCAACTGAAAAATGTTGATTGGAGCGGGATTTGAACTCGTACCTTCGGAATACCGGTCCGCCGCTCTACAGGGATTGGAGGCGAGTTTTTATCCAATTTAAGTGCATGAGATATACTCGCGAAAACTTAAGGCTAGTTGACTCGAGCTAGTGTTGACTCGAGCGGGATTTGAACTCGCTACTTTCGGGTTTCCGTTCCGCCGCTCTACCTGTTGAGGTGTCGAGTCCACAGGGATTGGTGGCGAGTTTTTATCCAATTCAAGTGCACGAGATATTTTCGCGACTACTTATTAAAGATTAGTGCATAGTGCATAGAGAGGTATAACGGTTGTGGCTTGAGTTAGTCGCTTTTGTCGAAAATTTGTTAAACCTCGCCAATGATTGTAAAAGGATCTATATGTTCCAGAGAAGTTGATAAAAGCATTAGATCAATTATTCGAGCAATATTGTAAAATATATGGCAATGTTTTGAAATTGTCCCTTTAAGCCTTATACGTTAAAAGTCATAAGTATGATTGGAAATGGGTGAAAACCAAGTTGTTGTAAAAAATACTTCCTATGCTTCTAAAATGTTCTATTAAACCCAAACATTATAAAACAAATCGAATTCCGTTGATTCGACGAGTTGATCTCAAAAATTTTCATTCACCTTAAAATCGCTTTATCTCCGCGAGATAAGACGATTTGTGCATAGAGAAGTACAACGGTTGTACCTTTAGTTTGTGGCGTTTGTCGAAAGTTGACCAAACCTCGTCAATGATTGTAAAGTTATCTATATGGGCCAGAGAAGTGGATAAAAGCATTAGATCAATGATTCGAGCAGTATTTCAAAATATATGGCAATGTGTTGAAATTTTCCCTTTAAGTCTTATACATTAAAAGTCATAGTTATGGTAAGAAATTTGTGTAAACCAAGCAGGTGTACAAAACACTTCCTATGCTTCTAAAATGTTCTTTTAAACCCAAACATTATAAAACAAATCGAATTCCGTTGATTCGACGAGTTGCCCTAAAAAATTTTCATTCATCTCAAAATCGCTCTATCTCCGCGAGATAAGACGATTAGTGCTTAGAGAAGTTTAACGGTTGAGGCTTGAGTTAGTGGCGTTTGTCGAAAGTTGTCCAAACCTCGCCAATGATTATGAAATAATCTACATTGGCCAGAGAAGTGGATAAAAGCATTAGATCATTGATTCGAACAGTATTTTTAAATATATGGCAATGTGTTGAAATTGTCCCGTAACGCCTTATACATTAAATGCCATAAGTATGGCTAGATTTAGGTTAAAAGCAGAATAGTTAAGCAAAACCAAACCAATGCTTCTAAATTGATCTTTCCCACCCAAACATTATAAAACAAATCGAATTCCGTTGATTAGACGAGTCTATCTCAAAAATTTTCAATCTCCTCAAAATCGCTTTATCTGCGCAAGATAAGACGATTGGTGAATGGAGCTGTGTAACGGTTGTTGCTTGAGTTATTTGCGTTTGTCGAAAGTTGGCCAAACCTCGCCAACGATTGTAAAATTATTTATATGGGCCAGAGAAGTGGATAAAAGCATTAGATCAATGATTCGAGCACTATTTCAAAATATATGGCAATGTGTTGAAATTGTCCCGTTACGCTTTATACGTCAAATGCCATAAGTATGGCTAGAATTGGGTGAAAGCAGAGTAGTTAAGCAAAACCAAACCAATGCTTCTAAAATGATCTTTCCCACCCAAACATTATAAAACAAATCGAATTCCGTTGATTAGACGAGTCTATCTCAAAAATTTTCAATCTCCTCAAAATCGCTTTATCTGCGCAAGATAAGACGATTGGTGAATGGAGCTGTGTAACGGTTTTGGCTTGAGTTATTTGCGTTTGTCGAAAGTTGGCCAATCCACGCCAATGATTGTAAAATTATTTATATGGGCCAGAGAAGTGGATAAAAGCATTAGATCAATGATCCGAGCTGTATTTCAAAATATATGGCAATGTGTTGAAATTGTCTCTTTAAGTCTTATACGTTAAAAGTCATAAGTATGGTTAGAAATAGGTGAAAGAAGAATAGTTGTGCGAAACCAACCAAAGCTTCTAAAATGATCTTCCCTAGCCAAACATTATAAAACAAATCAAAATTCGTTGATTAGTCGAGTCTATCTCAAAAATTTTCAACCTCCTCAAAACCGCCTTATCTGCGCGAGATAAGTCACTTGGTGAATGGAGCTGTGCAACAGTTGTGCCTTGAGTTCTTTGCGTTTGTCGAAAGTTTTCCAAACCTCGCCAATGTTTGTAAAATTATCTATATTGGCCAGAGAAGTGGATAAACGCATTAGATCAATGATTCTAGCAGTAATTCAATATATATGGCAATGTGTTGAAATTGTCTCATTACGCTTTATACGTTAAAAGCCATAAGTATGGTTAGAATTGGGTGATAGCAGAATAGCTGTTCGAAACCAACCCAATGCTTCTAAAATTATCTTTCCTACCCAAACATTATAAAACATATCGAAATCCGTTGATTCGACGAGTTGCTCTCAAAAATTTTCAATCTCCTATAAGTCGCTCTATTTCCGCGAGATAAGACGAATGGTGAATGGAGCTTCGTAAAGGTTGTAGCTTGTGTTATTTGCGTTTGTCGATAGTTGGCCAAACCTCGCCAACGATTGTAAAATTATTTATATGGGCCAGAGAAGTGGATAAAAGCATTAGATCAATGATTCGAGCACTATTTCAAAATATATGGCAATGTGTTGAAATTGTCCCGTTACGCTTTATACGTCAAATGCCATAAGTATGGCTAGAATTGGGTGAAACCAGAACAGTTGTGCGAAACCAAACCCAATGCTTCTAAAATGATCTTTTTTAACCAAACATTATAAAACAAATCGAATAACGTTGATTAGACGAGTCGCTTTCAAAAATTTTCAATCTCCTCAAGATCGCTTTATCTCCGCGAGATAAGACGATTAGTGCAAGGAGATGTGTAATGGTTGTGGCTTGATTTAGTCGCTTTTGTCGAAAGTTGGCCAAACCTCGCCAATGATTGTAAAATGATCTAAATGGGCCAGAGAAGTGGATAAAAGCATTAGATGAAAGCAACGGTGAAAGTAGAATAGTTGTGCGAAACCAACCCAATGCTTCTAAAATGATCTTTTCCAAGCAGACTTCATCAAACAAATCGAATACCGTTGATTAGACGAGTCGCTATCAAAAATTTTCAATCTCCTCAATATCGCTTTATCTCCGCGAGATAAGACGATTAGTGCATGGAGAAGTGTAACGGTTGTGGCTTGAGTTAGTCGCTTTTGTCGAAAGTTGGCCAAACCTCTCCAATGATTGCAAAGTGATTTTTTCGCGTCACAGAATAGGATAAAAGTATTATTTCATTGATTGGAGCAGTATTTCTGAAAATTTGGCAATATCTTGAAATTGTCCGGTTACGCCTTATACATTAAAAGCCGTAAGTATGGTTAGAATTGGGTGAAAGCAAAATAGTTGTGTGAAACCAACACAATGCTTCTAATATGATCTTTCCCACCCAAACATTATAAAACAAATCGAATTTCCTCGATTCCACGAGTTGCTCTCAAAAATTTTCAATCTCCTCAAAATCGCTCTATCTCCACGAGAAAAGACGAATGGTGAATGGAGCTTTGTAACGGTTGTGGCTTGAGTTATTTGCGTTTGTCGAAAGTTGGCCAAACCTCGCCAATAATTGCAAAATGATCAATATGGGCCAGAGAAGTGGATAAAAGAATTAGATCAATGATTCGAGCAGTATTTCAACATATATCGCAATGTGTTGAAATTGCACCGTTACTCCTTATACGTTAAATGCCATAAGTATGGCAAGAATAGGGTGAAAGCAGAATAGTTGTGCGAAACTAACCCAATGCTTCTAAAATGATCTTTCCCACCCAAACATTATAAAAGAAATCAAATACCGTTGATTAGTCGAGTCGCTTTAAAAAATTTTCAATCTCCTCAAAATCGCTTTATCTCCGCGAGAAAAGACGATTGGTGAATGGAGCTGTGCAACGGTTGTAGCTTGAGTTAGTGGCGTTTGTCGAAAGTTGGCCAATCCTCGACAATGATTTTAAAATTATCTATATGGGCCAGAGAAGTGGATAAAAGCATTAGATCAATGATTCGAGCAGTATTTCAAAATATATGGCAAAGGGTTGAAATTGTCCCTTTAAGTCTTATACGTTAAAAGTCATAAGTATGGTTAGAAATGGGTGAAAACAAAGTAAGTGTACAAAACACTTCCTATGCTTCTAAAATGTTCTTTTAAACCCAAACATTATAAAACGAATCGAATACCGTTGATTCGACGAGTTGCTCTTAAAAATTTTCAATCTCCTCACAATCGCTCTATCTCCGCGAGATAAGACGATTAGTGCATGGAGATGTGTAACCGTTGTGGCTTGAGTTATTTGCGTTTGTCGAAAGTTGTCCAAACCTCGCCAATGATTGTAAAATTCTCTATATGGGCCAGAGAAGTGGATAAAAGCATTAGATCAATGATTCGAGCAGTATTTCAAAATATATGGCAATGTGTTGAAATTGTCTCATTACGCTTTATACGTTAAAAGTCATAAGTATGGTTAGAAATGGGTGAAAACCAAGTAGGTGAACAAAAGACTTCCTCTTCTTCTAAAATGTTCTTTTAAACTCAAACATTATAAAACAAATCGAACTCCGTTGATTAGACGAGTCGCTTTCAAAAATTTTCAATCACCTAATAATCGCTCTATCTCCGCGTGATAAGACGAATGGTGAATGGAGCTTTGTAACGGTTGTGGCTTGAGTTAGTGGCGTTTGTCATAAGTTGGCCAAACCTCGCCAATGATTCTAAAATGATCTATATGGGGCAGACAAGTGGATAAAAGCATTAGATCAATGATTCGAGCAGTATTTCATAATATATGGCAATGTGTTGAAATTGTCTCATTACGCCTTATACGTTAAATGCCATAAGTATGGCTAGAATTGGGTGAAAGCAGAGTAGTTAAGCAAAACCAAACCAATGCTTCTAAAATGATCTTTCCCACCCAAACATTATAAAACAAATCGAATTCCGTTGATTAGACGAGTCTATCTCAAAAATTTTCAATCTCCTCAAAATCGCTTTATCTGCGCAAGATAAGACGATTGGTGAATGGAGCTGTGTAACGGTTTTGGCTTGAGTTATTTGCGTTTGTCGAAAGTTGGCCAATCCACGCCAATGATTGTAAAATTATTTATATGGGCCAGAGAAGTGGATAAAAGCATTAGATCAATGATCCGAGCTGTATTTCAAAATATATGGCAATGTGTTGAAATTGTCTCTTTAAGTCTTATACGTTAAAAGTCATAAGTATGGTTTGAAATAGGTGAAAGAAGAATAGTTGTGCGAAACCAACCAAAGCTTCTAAAATGATCTTCCCTAGCCAAACATTATAAAACAAATCAAAATTCGTTGATTAGTCGAGTCTATCTCAAAAATTTTCAACCTCCTCAAAACCGCCTTATCTGCGCGAGATAAGTCACTTGGTGAATGGAGCTGTGCAACAGTTGTGCCTTGAGTTCTTTGCGTTTGTCGAAAGTTTTCCAAACCTCGCCAATGTTTGTAAAATTATCTATATTGGCCAGAGAAGTGGATAAACGCATTAGATCAATGATTCTAGCAGTAATTCAATATATATGGCAATGTGTTGAAATTGTCTCATTACGCTTTATACGTTAAAAGCCATAAGTATGGTTAGAATTGGGTGATAGCAGAATAGCTGTTCGAAACCAACCCAATGCTTCTAAAATTATCTTTCCTACCCAAACATTATAAAACATATCGAAATCCGTTGATTCGACGAGTTGCTCTCAAAAATTTTCAATCTCCTATAAGTCGCTCTATTTCCGCGAGATAAGACGAATGGTGAATGGAGCTTCGTAAAGGTTGTAGCTTGTGTTATTTGCGTTTGTCGATAGTTGGCCAAACCTCGCCAACGATTGTAAAATTATTTATATGGGCCAGAGAAGTGGATAAAAGCATTAGATCAATGATTCGAGCACTATTTCAAAATATATGGCAATGTGTTGAAATTGTCCCGTTACGCTTTATACGTCAAATGCCATAAGTATGGCTAGAATTGGGTGAAACCAGAACAGTTGTGCGAAACCAAACCCAATGCTTCTAAAATGATCTTTTTTAACCAAACATTATAAAACAAATCGAATAACGTTGATTAGACGAGTCGCTTTCAAAAATTTTCAATCTCCTCAAGATCGCTTTATCTCCGCGAGATAAGACGATTAGTGCAAGGAGATGTGTAATGGTTGTGGCTTGATTTAGTCGCTTTTGTCGAAAGTTGGCCAAACCTCGCCAATGATTGTAAAATGATCTAAATGGGCCAGAGAAGTGGATAAAAGCATTAGATGAAAGCAACGGTGAAAGTAGAATAGTTGTGCGAAACCAACCCAATGCTTCTAAAATGATCTTTTCCAAGCAGACTTCATCAAACAAATCGAATACCGTTGATTAGACGAGTCGCTATCAAAAATTTTCAATCTCCTCAATATCGCTTTATCTCCGCGAGATAAGACGATTAGTGCATGGAGAAGTGTAACGGTTGTGGCTTGAGTTAGTCGCTTTTGTCGAAAGTTGGCCAAACCTCTCCAATGATTGCAAAGTGATTTTTTCGCGTCACAGAATAGGATAAAAGTATTATTTCATTGATTGGAGCAGTATTTCTGAAAATTTGGCAATATCTTGAAATTGTCCGGTTACGCCTTATACATTAAAAGCCGTAAGTATGGTTAGAATTGGGTGAAAGCAAAATAGTTGTGTGAAACCAACACAATGCTTCTAATATGATCTTTCCCACCCAAACATTATAAAACAAATCGAATTTCCTCGATTCCACGAGTTGCTCTCAAAAATTTTCAATCTCCTCAAAATCGCTCTATCTCCACGAGAAAAGACGAATGGTGAATGGAGCTTTGTAACGGTTGTGGCTTGAGTTATTTGCGTTTGTCGAAAGTTGGCCAAACCTCGCCAATAATTGCAAAATGATCAATATGGGCCAGAGAAGTGGATAAAAGAATTAGATCAATGATTCGAGCAGTATTTCAACATATATCGCAATGTGTTGAAATTGCACCGTTACTCCTTATACGTTAAATGCCATAAGTATGGCAAGAATAGGGTGAAAGCAGAATAGTTGTGCGAAACTAACCCAATGCTTCTAAAATGATCTTTCCCACCCAAACATTATAAAAGAAATCAAATACCGTTGATTAGTCGAGTCGCTTTAAAAAATTTTCAATCTCCTCAAAATCGCTTTATCTCCGCGAGAAAAGACGATTGGTGAATGGAGCTGTGCAACGGTTGTAGCTTGAGTTAGTGGCGTTTGTCGAAAGTTGGCCAATCCTCGACAATGATTTTAAAATTATCTATATGGGCCAGAGAAGTGGATAAAAGCATTAGATCAATGATTCGAGCAGTATTTCAAAATATATGGCAAAGGGTTGAAATTGTCCCTTTAAGTCTTATACGTTAAAAGTCATAAGTATGGTTAGAAATGGGTGAAAACAAAGTAAGTGTACAAAACACTTCCTATGCTTCTAAAATGTTCTTTTAAACCCAAACATTATAAAACGAATCGAATACCGTTGATTCGACGAGTTGCTCTTAAAAATTTTCAATCTCCTCACAATCGCTCTATCTCCGCGAGATAAGACGATTAGTGCATGGAGATGTGTAACCGTTGTGGCTTGAGTTATTTGCGTTTGTCGAAAGTTGTCCAAACCTCGCCAATGATTGTAAAATTCTCTATATGGGCCAGAGAAGTGGATAAAAGCATTAGATCAATGATTCGAGCAGTATTTCAAAATATATGGCAATGTGTTGAAATTGTCTCATTACGCTTTATACGTTAAAAGTCATAAGTATGGTTAGAAATGGGTGAAAACCAAGTAGGTGAACAAAAGACTTCCTCTTCTTCTAAAATGTTCTTTTAAACTCAAACATTATAAAACAAATCGAACTCCGTTGATTAGACGAGTCGCTTTCAAAAATTTTCAATCACCTAATAATCGCTCTATCTCCGCGTGATAAGACGAATGGTGAATGGAGCTTTGTAACGGTTGTGGCTTGAGTTAGTGGCGTTTGTCATAAGTTGGCCAAACCTCGCCAATGATTCTAAAATGATCTATATGGGGCAGACAAGTGGATAAAAGCATTAGATCAATGATTCGAGCAGTATTTCATAATATATGGCAATGTGTTGAAATTGTCTCATTACGCCTTATACGTTAAATGCCATAAGTATGGCTAGAATTTGGTGAAAGCAGAGTAGTTAAGCAAAACCAAACCAATGCTTCTAAAATGATCTTTCCCACCCAAACATTATAAAACAAATCGAATTCCGTTGATTAGACGAGTCTATCTCAAAAATTTTCAATCTCCTCAAAATCGCTTTATCTGCGCAAGATAAGACGATTGGTGAATGGAGCTGTGTAACGGTTTTGGCTTGAGTTATTTGCGTTTGTCGAAAGTTGGCCAATCCACGCCAATGATTGTAAAATTATTTATATGGGCCAGAGAAGTGGATAAAAGCATTAGATCAATGATCCGAGCTGTATTTCAAAATATATGGCAATGTGTTGAAATTGTCTCTTTAAGTCTTATACGTTAAAAGTCATAAGTATGGTTAGAAATAGGTGAAAGAAGAATAGTTGTGCGAAACCAACCAAAGCTTCTAAAATGATCTTCCCTAGCCAAACATTATAAAACAAATCAAAATTCGTTGATTAGTCGAGTCTATCTCAAAAATTTTCAACCTCCTCAAAACCGCCTTATCTGCGCGAGATAAGTCACTTGGTGAATGGAGCTGTGCAACAGTTGTGCCTTGAGTTCTTTGCGTTTGTCGAAAGTTTTCCAAACCTCGCCAATGTTTGTAAAATTATCTATATTGGCCAGAGAAGTGGATAAACGCATTAGATCAATGATTCTAGCAGTAATTCAATATATATGGCAATGTGTTGAAATTGTCTCATTACGCTTTATACGTTAAAAGCCATAAGTATGGTTAGAATTGGGTGATAGCAGAATAGCTGTTCGAAACCAACCCAATGCTTCTAAAATTATCTTTCCTACCCAAACATTATAAAACATATCGAAATCCGTTGATTCGACGAGTTGCTCTCAAAAATTTTCAATCTCCTATAAGTCGCTCTATTTCCGCGAGATAAGACGAATGGTGAATGGAGCTTCGTAAAGGTTGTAGCTTGTGTTATTTGCGTTTGTCGATAGTTGGCCAAACCTCGCCAACGATTGTAAAATTATTTATATGGGCCAGAGAAGTGGATAAAAGCATTAGATCAATGATTCGAGCACTATTTCAAAATATATGGCAATGTGTTGAAATTGTCCCGTTACGCTTTATACGTCAAATGCCATAAGTATGGCTAGAATTGGGTGAAACCAGAACAGTTGTGCGAAACCAAACCCAATGCTTCTAAAATGATCTTTTTTAACCAAACATTATAAAACAAATCGAATAACGTTGATTAGACGAGTCGCTTTCAAAAATTTTCAATCTCCTCAAGATCGCTTTATCTCCGCGAGATAAGACGATTAGTGCAAGGAGATGTGTAATGGTTGTGGCTTGATTTAGTCGCTTTTGTCGAAAGTTGGCCAAACCTCGCCAATGATTGTAAATTGATCTAAATGGGCCAGAGAAGTGGATAAAAGCATTAGATCAATGATTCGAGCAGTATTTCAAAATATATGGCAATGTGTTGAAATTGTCTCATTACGCTTTATACGTTAAATGCCATAAGTATGGTTAGAATTCGGTGAAAGTAGAATAGTTGTGAGAAACCAACCCAATGCTTCTAAAATGATCTTTTCCAAGCAGACTTCATCAAACAAATCGAATACCGTTGATTAGACGAGTCGCTATCAAAAATTTTCAATCTCCTCAATATCGCTTTATCTCCGCGAGATAAGACGATTAGTGCATGGAGAAGTGTAACGGTTGTGGCTTGAGTTAGTCGCTTTTGTCGAAAGTTGGCCAAACCTCTCCAATGATTGCAAAGTGATTTTTTCGCGTCACAGAATAGGATAAAAGTATTATTTCATTGATTGGAGCAGTATTTCTGAAAATTTGGCAATATCTTGAAATTGTCCGGTTACGCCTTATACATTAAAAGCCGTAAGTATGGTTAGAATTGGGTGAAAGCAAAATAGTTGTGTGAAACCAACACAATGCTTCTAATATGATCTTTCCCACCCAAACATTATAAAACAAATCGAATTTCCTCGATTCCACGAGTTGCTCTCAAAAATTTTCAATCTCCTCAAAATCGCTCTATCTCCACGAGAAAAGACGAATGGTGAATGGAGCTTTGTAACGGTTGTGGCTTGAGTTATTTGCGTTTGTCGAAAGTTGGCCAAACCTCGCCAATAATTGCAAAATGATCAATATGGGCCAGAGAAGTGGATAAAAGAATTAGATCAATGATTCGAGCAGTATTTCAACATATATCGCAATGTGTTGAAATTGCACCGTTACTCCTTATACGTTAAATGCCATAAGTATGGCAAGAATAGGGTGAAAGCAGAATAGTTGTGCGAAACTAACCCAATGCTTCTAAAATGATCTTTCCCACCCAAACATTATAAAAGAAATCAAATACCGTTGATTAGTCGAGTCGCTTTAAAAAATTTTCAATCTCCTCAAAATCGCTTTATCTCCGCGAGAAAAGACGATTGGTGAATGGAGCTGTGCAACGGTTGTAGCTTGAGTTAGTGGCGTTTGTCGAAAGTTGGCCAATCCTCGACAATGATTTTAAAATTATCTATATGGGCCAGAGAAGTGGATAAAAGCATTAGATCAATGATTCGAGCAGTATTTCAAAATATATGGCAAAGGGTTGAAATTGTCCCTTTAAGTCTTATACGTTAAAAGTCATAAGTATGGTTAGAAATGGGTGAAAACAAAGTAAGTGTACAAAACACTTCCTATGCTTCTAAAATGTTCTTTTAAACCCAAACATTATAAAACGAATCGAATACCGTTGATTCGACGAGTTGCTCTTAAAAATTTTCAATCTCCTCACAATCGCTCTATCTCCGCGAGATAAGACGATTAGTGCATGGAGATGTGTAACCGTTGTGGCTTGAGTTATTTGCGTTTGTCGAAAGTTGTCCAAACCTCGCCAATGATTGTAAAATTCTCTATATGGGCCAGAGAAGTGGATAAAAGCATTAGATCAATGATTCGAGCAGTATTTCAAAATATATGGCAATGTGTTGAAATTGTCTCATTACGCTTTATACGTTAAAAGTCATAAGTATGGTTAGAAATGGGTGAAAACCAAGTAGGTGAACAAAAGACTTCCTCTTCTTCTAAAATGTTCTTTTAAACTCAAACATTATAAAACAAATCGAACTCCGTTGATTAGACGAGTCGCTTTCAAAAATTTTCAATCACCTAATAATCGCTCTATCTCCGCGTGATAAGACGAATGGTGAATGGAGCTTTGTAACGGTTGTGGCTTGAGTTAGTGGCGTTTGTCATAAGTTGGCCAAACCTCGCCAATGATTCTAAAATGATCTATATGGGGCAGACAAGTGGATAAAAGCATTAGATCAATGATTCGAGCAGTATTTCAAAATATATGGCAAAGGGTTGAAATTGTCCCTTTAAGTCTTATACGTTAAAAGTCATAAGTATGGTTAGAAATGGGTGAAAACAAAGTAAGTGTACAAAACACTTCCTATGCTTCTAAAATGTTCTTTTAAACCCAAACATTATAAAACGAATCGAATACCGTTGATTCGACGAATTGCTCTCAAAAATTTTCAATCTCCTCAAAATCGCTCTATCTCCACGAGAAAAGACGAATGGTGAATGGAGCTTTGTAACGGTTGTGGCTTGAGTTATTTGCGTTTGTCGAAAGTTGGCCAAACCTCGCCAATGATTGCAAAATGATCAATATGGGCCAGAGAAGTGGATAAAAGAATTAGATCAATGATTCGAGCAGTATTTCAACATATATCGCAATGTGTTGAAATTGCACCGTTACTCCTTATACGTTAAATGCCATAAGTATGGCAAGAATAGGGTGAAAGCAGAATAGTTGTGCGAAACTAACCCAATGCTTCTAAAATGATCTTTCCCACCCAAACATTATAAAAGAAATCAAATACCGTTGATTAGTCGAGTCGCTTTAAAAAATTTTCAATCTCCTCAAAATCGCTTTATCTCCGCGAGAAAAGACGATTGGTGAATGGAGCTGTGCAACGGTTATAGCTTGAGTTAGTGGCGTTTGTCGAAAGTTGTCCAATCCTCGCCAATGATTGTAAAATTCTCTATATGGGCCAGAGAAGTGGATAAAAGCATTAGATCAATGATTCGAGCAGTATTTCAAAATATATGGCAATGTGTTGAAATTGTCTCATTACGCTTTATTCGTTAAGAGTCATAAGTATGGTTAGAAATGGGTGAAAACCAAGTAGGTGAACAAAAGACTTCCTCTTCTTCTAAAATGTTCTTTTAAACTCAAACATTATAAAACAAATCGAACTCCGTTGATTAGACGAGTCGCTTTCAAAAATTTTCAATCACCTAATAATCGCTCTATCTCCGCGTGATAAGACGAATGGTGAATGGAGCTTTGTAACGGTTGTGGCTTGAGTTAGTGGCGTTTGTCATAAGTTGGCCAAACCTCGCCAATGATTATAAAATGATCTATATGGGCCAGAGAAGTGGATAAAAGCATTAGATCAATGATTCGAGCAGTATTTCAAAATATATGGCAATGTGTTGAAATTGTCTCATTACGCTTTATACGTTAAATGCCATAAGTATGGTTAGAATTCGGCGAAAGCAGAATAGTTGTGCGAAACCAACCCAATGCTTCCAAAATGATCTTTTCCAAGCAGACTTCGTCGAGCAATTCGAATATCGTTGATTAGACGAGTCGCTTTCAAAAATTTTCAATCTCCTCAATATCGCTTTATCTCAGCTAGATAAGACGATTAGCAATGGAGAAGTGTAACGGTTGTGCTTTGACTTACTTGCTTTTTTCGAAAGTTGGCCAAACCTCGCCAATGATTGTAAAATGATCTATATGGGCCAGAGAAGTGGATAAAAGCATTAGATCAATGATTCGAGCAGTATTTCAAAATATATGGCAATGTGTTGAAATTGTCTCAATACGCTTTATACGTTAAATGCCATAAGTATGGTTAGAATTGGGTGAAAGCAGAATAGTTGTGCGAAACTAACCCAATGCTTCTAAAATGATCTTTCCCACCCAAACATTATAAAACAAATCGAAATCCGTAGATTAGTCGAGTGTATCTCAAAAATTTTCAATCTCTTCAAAATCGCTTTATCCCCGCGAGATAAGACTATTGGTGAATGGAGCTGTGCAACGGTTGTGGCTTGAGTTAGTCGCATTTGTCGAAAACTAGCCAAACCTCGCCAATGATTGTAAAATTATTTATATGGGCCAGAGAAGTGGATAAAAGCATTAGATCATTGATTAGAGAAGTATTTCAAAATATATGGCAATGTGTTGAAATTGTCCCTTTAAGTCTTATACGTTAAAAGCCATAAGTATGTTTAGATTAGGGTGAAAGCAGAATAGCTGTGCGAAACCAACCCAATGCTTCTAAAATTATATTTCCCACCCAAACATTATAAAACAAATCGAAATCTGTTGATCGGTCGAGTCGCACTCAAAAATTTTCACTCTCCTCAAAATCGCTTTATCCCCGCTAGATAAGACGATTAGTAAATAGAAAATTTTAACGGTTGTAGCTTGAGTTCTTTGCGTTTGTCGAAAGTTTTCCAAACCTAGCCAATGAATGTAAAATGATCTATACGGGCCAGAGAAGTGGATAAAAGCATTAGATCAATTATTCGAGTAGTATTTCAAAATATATGGCAATGTCTTGAAATTGTCCCTTTATGTCTTAAACGCTAAAAGCCATAAGTATGGTTAGAATAGGGTGAAACCAGAACAGTTGTGCGAAACCAACCCAATGCTTCTAAAATGATCCTTCCTACCCAAACATTATAAAACAAATCGAATAACGTTGATTAGACGAGTCGCTTTCAAAAATTTCAATTTCCTCAAAATCGCTTTATCTCCGCGAGATAAGACGATTAGTGAATGGAGATGTGTAATGGTTGTGGCTTGATTTAGTCGCTTTTGTCGAAAGTTGGCCAAACCTCGCCAATGATTGTAAAATGATCTATACGGACCAGAGAAGTGGATAAACGCATTAGATCAATGATTCTAGCAGTATTTCAATATATATGGCAATGTGTTGAAATTGTCCCTTTAAGCCTTATACGTTAAAAGCCATAAGTATGCTTAGAATAGGGTGAACGCAGAATAGTTGTGCGAAACCAACCCAATGCTTCTAAAATGATCTTTCCCACTCAAACATTATAAAACAAATCGAATTTCGTCGATTCGACGAGTTGCTCTAAAAGGATTTTCAATTTCCTCAAAACGATTTATCTCCGCGAGGTAAGACGATTAGTGAATAGAACATTGTAACGGTTGTAGCATAACGGTTATATGTTAAAAGCATAACTATGGTTAGACTTCGGTGAAAGCCGAATAGTTCTGCGTAACTCCACCGAATGCTTCCAAAATGATCTTTTCCACCCAAACACCATAAAACAAATCGAATACGTTGATTAGACGAGTAACTCTCAAAAATTTTCAGTCTCCTCAAAATTGCTCTATCTCCACGAGATAAGACGAATGGTGAATGGAGCTTTGTAACGGTTTTGGCTTGAGTTATTTGCGTTTGTCGAAAGTTTCCCAAACCTCGCCAATGATTCTAAAATTATCTATATGGGCCAGAGAAGTGGATAAAAGCATTAGATCAATGATTCGAGCAGTATTTCAAAATATATGTCAATGTGTTGAAATTGTCCCGTAACGCCTTATACGTTAAAAGCCAAATGCAAATACGTTAAATGCCAAACGCAAATAACTCAAGCCAAAACCGTTACACAGCTCCATTCACCAATCGTCTTATCTTGCGCAGATAAAGCGATTTTGAGGAGATTGAAAATTTTTGAGATAGACTCGTCTAATCAACGGTATTCGATTTGTTTTATAATGTTTGGGTAGGAAAGATCATTTTAGAAGCATTGGTTTGGTTTTGCTTAACTACTCTCCTTCACCAAATTCTAGCCATACTTATGGCATTTAACGTAAAAGGCGTAACGGGACAATTTCAACACATTGCCATATATTATGAAATACTGCTCGAATCATTGATCTAATGCTTTTATCCACTTGTCTGCCCCATATAGATCATTTTAGAATCATTGGCGAGGTTTGGCCAACTTATGACAAACGCCACTAACTCAAGCCACAACCGTTACAAAGCTCCATTCACCATTCGTCTTATCACGCGGAGATAGAGCGATTTTTAGGTGATTGAAAATTTTTGAGAGCTACTCGTCGAATCAACGGAGTTCGATTTGTTTTATAATGTTTGAGTTTAAAAGAACATTTTAGAAGGAGAGGAAGTCTTTTGTTCACCTACTTGGTTTTCACCCATTTCTAACCATACTTATGACTTTTAACGTATAAGACTTAAAGAGACAATTTCAACACATTGCCATATATTTTGAAATACTGCTCGAATCATTGATCTAATGCTTTTATCCACTTCTCTGACCCATATAGATAATTTTACAATCATTGGCGAGGTTTGGACAACTTTCGACAAACGCAAATAACTCAAGCCACAACGGTTACACATCTCCATGCACTAATCGTCTTATCTCGCCGAGATAGTGCGATTTTGAGGAGATTGAAAATTTTTAAGAGCAACTCGTCGAATCAACGGAATTCGATTTGTTTTATAATGTTGGGGTTAAAAGAACATTTTAGAAGCATAGGAAGTGTTTTGTACACCTGCTTGGTTTACACAAATTTCTTACCATACCTATGACTTTTAATGTATAAGACTTAAAGGGACAATTTCAACACATTGCCATATATTTTGAAATACTGCTCGAATCATTGATCTAATGCTTTTATCCACTTCTCTGGCCCATATAGATAATTTTACAATCATTGGCGAGGTTTGGGCAACTTTCGAAAAACGCCACTAACTAAAGGTACAACCGTTGTACTTCTCTATGCACAAATCGTCTTATCTCGCGGAGATAAAGCGATTTTAAGGTGAATGAAAATTTTAGAGATCAACTCGTCGAATCAACGGAATTCGATTTTTTTTATAATGTTTGTGTTTAATAGAACATTTTAGAAGCATAGGAAGTATTTTTTACACCAACTTGGTTTTCGCAAATTTCTAACCATACTTATGACTTTTAACGTAAAAGGCTTAAAGGGACAATTTCAACGCATTGCCATATATTTTACAATATTGCTCGAATCATTGATCTAATGCTTTTATCCACTTCTCTGGACAATATAGATCCTGTTACATTCATTGGCGAGGTTTAACAAACTTTCGACAAAAGCGACTTACTCTAGCCACAACCGTTATACTTCTCTATGCACTATGCACTAATCATTAATAAGTTGTCGCGAGAATATCTCGTGCACTTAAATTGGATAAAAACTCGCCACCAATCCATGTAGACTCTATACCTCAACAGGTAGAGCGGCGGACCGGTATCCCGACGGTGAAAGTTCAAATCCCCCTAGAGTGAACATTAGCTCGAGTCAACTAGCGTTAAGTTGTCGCGAGAATATCTCGTGCACTTAAATTGGATAAAAACTCACCTCCAATCCCTGTGGACTCGATAGCTTAACAGGTAGATCGGCGGACCGGTATCCCGAAGGTGCGAGATCAAATCCCGCTCGAGTAAACATTTCTCAGTTGACTTCGGCAGTGTAGGTTAATT
>JASJOG010000127.1:227500-257500 GCA_030142905.1 Heliopora coerulea
GTTAAGTTGTCGCGAGAATATCTCGTGCACTTAAATTGAATAAAAACTCGCCTCCAATCACTAACGCTAAACCTAACCCTAACCCTAACCTAACCCTAACCCTAACCCTAACCCTAACCCTAACCCTAACCCTAACCCTAACCCTAACCCTAACCCTAACCCTAACCCTAACCCTAACCCTAACCCTAACCCTAACCCTAACCCTAACCCTAACCCTAACCCTAACCCTAACCCTAACCCTAACCCTAACCCTAACCCTAACCCTAACCCTAACCCTAACCCTAACCCTAACCTAACCCTAACCCTAACCCTAACCTAACCCTAACCCTAACCCTAACCCTAACCCTAACCCTAACCCTAACCCTAACCCTAACCCTAACCCTAACCCTAACCATAACCCTAACCCTAACCCTAACCCTAACCCTAACCCTAACCCTAACCCTAACCCTAACCCTAACCCTAACCCTAACCCTAACCCTAACCCTAACCCTAACCCTAACCCTAACCCTAACCCTAACCCTAACCCTAACCCTAACCCTAACCCTAACCCTAACCCTAACCCTAACCCTAACCCTAACCCTAATCCTAACCCTAACCCTAACCCTAACCCTAACCCTAACCCTAACCCTAATCCTAACCCTAACCCTAACCCTAACCCTAACGTTAACCCTAACCCTAACCCTAACCCTAACTCTAACCCTAACCCTAACCCTAACCCTAACAATAACCCTAACCCTAACCCTAACCCTAACCCTAACCTAACCTAAAGGTAGAGCGGCGGAACGGTATCCCGAAGGTGCGAGTTCAAATCCAGCTCGAGTCAACATTTTTCAGTTGACTTCGGCAGTTTAGGTTAATTGTGAAGTTATCGTTTCATAATACCCTGAGGAAGATTCTGAAATAGAATTGAAACACTGCACATCCATCCTCATGGATAGCGTTAAGTAGTCGCGAGAATATCTCGTGCACTTAAATTGGATAAAAACTCGCCTCCAATCCCTGTGGACTCTATAGCTCAACGGGTAGAGCGGCGGACCGGTATCCCGAAGGTGCGATTTCAAATCCCGTTCGAGTCAACATTTTTAAGATGAGTTCGGCAGTGTAGGTTAATTGTGAAGTTATCGTTTCATAATACCCTGAGGATGATTCTGAAATAGAATTGAAACACTGCACATCCATCCTCATGGATAGCGTTAAGTTGTCGCGAGAATATCTCCTGCACTTAAATTGGATAAAAATTCGCCTACAATCCCTGTGGACTAGATAGCTCAACAGGTAAAGCGGCGGATCGGTATCCCGAAGATTCGAGTTCAAATCCCGCTCGAGTCAACATTTTTCAGTTCACTTAAGCAGTGTAGGTTACTTTTGAAGTTATCGTTTCATAATACCCCGAGGAAGATTCTGAAATAGAATTGAAACACTGCACATCCATACTCATGGATAGCGTTAAGTTGTCGCGAGAATATCTCGTGCACTTAAATTGGATAAAACTCGCCTCCAATCCCTGTGGACTTGATAGCTCAACAGGTAGAACGGCGGACCGGTATCACGAAGGTGCGAGTTCAAATCACGCTCGAGTCAACATTTTTCAGTTGACTTCGGCTGTGTAGGTTTATTGTGAAGTTATCGTTTCATAATACCCTGAGGAAGATTCTGAAATAGAATTGAAACACTGCACATCCATCCTCATGGACAGCGTTAAGTTGTCGCGAGAATATCTAGTGCTCATAAATTGGATAAAAACTCGCCTAGAACTCCTGTGGACTCGATAGCTCAACAGGTAGAGCGGCGGACCGGTATCCCGAAGGTGCGAGTTCAAATCCAGCTCGAGTCAACATTTTTCAGTTGACTTTGGTAGTGTATGTTAATTGTGAAATTATCGTTTCATAATACCCTGAAGATGATTCTGAAATAGAATTGAAACACTGCACATCCATCCTCATGGATAGCGTTAAGTTGTCGCGAGAATATCTCGTGCACTTAAATTGAATAAAAACTCGCTTCCAATCCCTAACGCTAACCCTAACCCTAACCCTAACCCTAACCCTAACCCTAACCCTAACCCTATCCCTAACTCTAACCCTAACCCTAACCCTAACAATAACCCTAACCCTAACCCTAACCCTAACCATAACCTAACCTAAAGTTAGAGTGGCGCACCGGTATCCCGAAGGTGCGAGTTCAAATCCCGCTCGAGTCAACATTTTTCAGTTGACTTCGGCAGTGTAGGTTAATTGTGATGTTATCGTATCATAATACCCTGAGAATGATTCTGAAATAGAATTGAAACACTGCACATCCATCTTCATGGATAGCGTTAAGTTGTCGCGAGAATATCTCGTGCACTTAAATTGAATAAAAACTCGCTTCCAATCACTAACGCTAACCCTAACCCTAACCTTAACCCTAACCCTAACCCTAACCCTAACCCTAACTCTAATCCTAACCCTAACCTAACCTGAAAGTTTAGCGGCGGAATGGTATCACGAAGGTGCGATTTCAAATCCCGCTAGAGTCAACATTTTTAAGTTGACTTCGGCAGTGTAGGTTAATTGTGAAGTTATCGTTTCATAATACCCTGAGGATGATTCAGAAATAGAATTGAAACACTGCACATCCATCCTCATGGATAGCGTTAAGTTGTCGCGAGAATATCTCGTGCACTTAAATTGGATAAAAACTCACCTCCAATCCCTGTGGACTCGATAGCTCAACAGGTAGAGCGGCGGACCGGTATCCTGAAGGTGCGAGTTCAAATCCAGCTCGAGTCAACATTTTTCAGTTGACTTCGGTAGTGTATGTTAATTGTGAAATTATCGTTTCATAATACCCTGAGGAAGATTCTGAAATGGAATTGAAACATTGCACATCCATCCTCATGGATAGCGTTAAGTTGTCGCGAGAATATCTCGTGCACTTAAATTGGATAATAACTCGCCTCCAATCCCTGTTGCTCGATAGCTCAACAGGTAGAGCGGCGGACCGGTATCCCGAAGGTTCGAGTTAAAATCCCGCTCGAGTCAACATTTTTCAGTTGACTTCGGCAGTGTAGGTTAATTGTGAAGTTATCGTTCCATAATACCCTGAGGAAGATTCTGAAATAGAATTGAAACACTGCACATCCATCCTCATGGACAGCGTTAAGTTGTCGCGAGAATATCTAGTGCTCATAAATTGGATAAAAACTCGCCTAGAACTCCTGTGGACTTGATAGCTCAACAGGTAGAACGGCGGACCGGTATCACGAAGGTGCGAGTTCAAATCACGCTCGAGTCAACATTTTTCAGTTGACTTCGGCTGTGTAGGTTAATTGTGAAGTTATCGTTTCATAATACCCTGAGGAAGATTCTGAAATAGAATTGAAACACTGCACATCCATCCTCATGGACAGCGTTAAGTTGTCGCGAGAATATCTAGTGCTCATAAATTGGATAAAAACTCGCCTAGAACTCCTGTGGACTCGATAGCTCAACAGGTAGAGCGGCGGACCGGTATCCCGAAGGTGCGAGTTCAAATCCAGCTCGAGTCAACATTTTTCAGTTGACTTTGGTAGTGTATGTTAATTGTGAAATTATCGTTTCATAATACCCTGAAGATGATTCTGAAATAGAATTGAAACACTGCACATCCATCCTCATGGATAGCGTTAAGTTGTCGCGAGAATATCTCGTGCACTTAAATTGAATAAAAACTCGCTTCCAATCCCTAACGCTAACCCTAACCCTAACCCTAACCTAACCCTAACCCTAACCCTAACCCTAACCCTAACCCTAACCATAACCCTAACCCTAACCCTAACCCTAACCCTAACCCTAACCCTAACCCTATCCCTAACTCTAACCCTAACCCTAACCCTAACAATAACCCTAACCCTAACCCTAACCCTAACCATAACCTAACCTAAAGTTAGAGTGGCGCACCGGTATCCCGAAGGTGCGAGTTCAAATCCCGCTCGAGTCAACATTTTTCAGTTGACTTCGGCAGTGTAGGTTAATTGTGAAGTTATCGTTCCATAATACCCTGAGGATGATTCTGAAATAGAATTGAAACACTGCACATCCATCCGCATGGATAGCGTTAAGTAGTCGCGAGAATATCTCGTGCACTTAAATTGGATAAAAACTCGCCCCAATCCCTGTGGACTCGATAGCTGAACAGGTAGAGCGGCGTACCGGTATCTCGAAGGTGCGAGTTCAAATCCCGCTCGAGTCAACATTTTTCAGTTGACTTCGGCTGTGTTGGGTAGTTGTGAAGTTATCGTTTCATAATACCCTGAGGATGATTCAGAAATAGAATTGAAACACTGCAAATCCATCATCATGGATAGCGTTAAGTTCTCGCGAGAATATCTCGTGCATTTAAATTGGATAAAAACTCGCCTCCATCCCTGTGGACTTGATAGCTCAACAGGTAGAACGGCGGACCGGTATCCCGAAGGTGCGAGTTGAAATCACGCTCGAGTCAAAATTTTTCAGTTGACTTCGGCAGTGTACATTAATTGTGAAGTTATCGTTTCATAATACCCTGAGGAAGATTCTGAAATAGAATTGAAACACTGCACATAAATCCTCATGGATAGCGTTAAGTTGTCGCGAGAATATCTCGTGCACTTAAATTGGATAAAAGCTTGCCTGCAATCCCTGTGGACTCGATAGCTCAACAGTTAGAGCGGCGGACCGGTATCCCGAAGGTGCGAGTTCAAATCCCGCTCGAGTCAACATTTTTAAGATGAGTTCGGCAGTGTAGGTTAATTGTGAAGTTATCGTTTCATAATACCCTGAGGATGATTGTGAAATAGAATTGAAACACTGCACATCCATCCTCATGGATAGCGTTAAGTTGTCGCGAGAATATCTCGTGCACTTAAATTGGATAAAAACTCGCCTCCAATCAATGTGGACTCGATAGCTCAACAGGTAGAGCGGCGTACCGGTATCTCGAAGGTGCTAGTTCAAATCCCGCTCGAGTCAACATTTTTCACTTGACTGCGGCTGTATAGGTTAATTGTGAAGTTATCGTTTCATAATACCCTGAGGAAGATTCTGAAATAGAATTGAAACACTGCACATCCATCCTCATGGATAGCGTTAAGTAGTCGCGAGAATATCTCGTGCACTTAAATTGGATAAAAACTCGCCTCCAATCCCTGTGGACTCGATAGCTGAACAGGTAGAGCGGCGTACCGGTATCTCGAATGTGCGAGTTCAAATCCCGCTCGAGTCAACATTTTACAGTTGACTTCGGCTGTGTAGGCTAGTTGTGAAGTTATCGTTTCATAATACCCTGAGGATGATTCTGAAATAGAATTGAAACACTGCACATCCATCCTCATGGATAGCGTTAAGTTGTCGCGAGAATATCTCGTGCACTTAAATTGGATAAAAACTCGCCTCCAATCCCTGTGGACTTGATAGCTCAACAGGTAGAACGGCGGAGCGGTATCCCGAAGGTGCGAGTTGAAATCACGCTCGAGTCAAAATTTTTCAGTTGACTTCGGCAGTGTACATTAATTGTGAAGTTATCGTTTCATAATACCCTGAGGAAGATTCTGAAATAGAATTGAAACACTGCACATCCATCCTCATGGATAGCGTTAAGTAGTCGCGAGAATATCTCGGGCACTTAAATTGGATAAAAACTCGCCTACAATCCCTGTGTACTCGATAGCTCAACGGGTAGAGCGGCGAACCTGTATCCCGAAGGTGCGAGTTCAAATCCCGCTCGAGTCAACATTTTTCAGTTGACTACGGCTGTGTAGGTTAATTGTGAAGTTATCGTTTCATAATACCCTGAGGAAGATTCTGAAATAGAATTGAAACACTGCACATCCATCCTCATGGATAGCGTTAAGTTGTCGCGAGAATATCTCGTGCACTTAAATTGAATAAAAACTCGCTTCCAATCCCTAACGCTAACCCTAACCCTAACCCTAACCCTAACCCTAACCCTAACCCTAACCCTAACCCTAACCCTAACCCTAACCCTAACCCTAACCCTATCCCTAACTCTAACCCTAACCCTAACCCTAACAATAACCCTAACCCTAACCCTAACCCTAACCATAACCTAACCTAAAGTTAGAGTGGCGCACCGGTATCCCGAAGGTGCGAGTTCAAATCCCGCTCGAGTCAACATTTTTCAGTTGACTTCGGCAGTGTAGGTTAATTGTGATGTTATCGTATCATAATACCCTGAGAATGATTCTGAAATAGAATTGAAACACTGCACATCCATCTTCATGGATAGCGTTAATTTGTCGCGAGAATATCTCGTGCACTTAAATTGAATAAAAACTCGCTTCCAATCACTAACGCTAACCCTAACCCTAACCTTAACCCTAACCCTAACCCTAACCCTAACCCTAACTCTAATCCTAACCCTAACCTAACCTGAAAGTTTAGCGGCGGAACGGTATCACGAAGGTGCGATTTCAAATCCCGCTAGAGTCAACATTTTTAAGTTGACTTCGGCAGTGTAGGTTAATTGTGAAGTTATCGTTTCATAATACCCTGAAAATGATTCAGAAATAGAATTGAAACACTGCACATCCATACTCATGGATAGCGTTAAGTTGTCGCGAGAATATCCCGTGCACTTAAATTGGATAAAACTCGCCTCCAATCCCTGTGGACTTGATAGCTCAACAGGTAGAACGGCGGACCGGTATCACGAAGGTGCGAGTTCAAATCACGCTCGAGTCAACATTTTTCAGTTGACTTCGGCTGTGTAGGTTAATTGTGAAGTTATCGTTTCATAATACCCTGAGGAAGATTCTGAAATAGAATTGAAACACTGCACATCCATCCTCATGGACAGCGTTAAGTTGTCGCGAGAATATCTAGTGCTCATAAATTGGATAAAAACTCGCCTAGAACTCCTGTGGACTCGATAGCTCAACAGGTAGAGCGGCGGACCGGTATCCCGAAGGTGCGAGTTCAAATCCAGCTCGAGTCAACATTTTTCAGTTGACTTTGGTAGTGTATGTTAATTGTGAAATTATCGTTTCATAATACCCTGAAGATGATTCTGAAATAGAATTGAAACACTGCACATCCATCCTCATGGATAGCGTTAAGTTGTCGCGAGAATATCTCGTGCACTTAAATTGAATAAAAACTCGCTTCCAATCCCTAACGCTAACCCTAACCCTAACCCTAACCCTAACCCTAACCCTAACCCTAACCCTAACCCTAACCCTAACCCTAACCCTAACCCTAACCCTAACCCTAACCCTAACCCTAACCCTAACCCTAACCCTAACCCTATCCCTAACTCTAACCCTAACCCTAACCCTAACAATAACCCTAACCCTAACCCTAACCCTAACCATAACCTAACCTAAAGTTAGAGTGGCGCACCGGTATCCCGAAGGTGCGAGTTCAAATCCCGCTCGAGTCAACATTTTTCAGTTGACTTCGGCAGTGTAGGTTAATTGTGATGTTATCGTATCATAATACCCTGAGAATGATTCTGAAATAGAATTGAAACACTGCACATCCATCTTCATGGATAGCGTTAAGTTGTCGCGAGAATATCTCGTGCACTTAAATTGAATAAAAACTCGCTTCCAATCACTAACGCTAACCCTAACCCTAACCTTAACCCTAACCCTAACCCTAACCCTAACCCTAACTCTAATCCTAACCCTAACCTAACCTGAAAGTTTAGCGGCGGAACGGTATCACGAAGGTGCGATTTCAAATCCCGCTAGAGTCAACATTTTTAAGTTGACTTCGGCAGTGTAGGTTAATTGTGAAGTTATCGTTTCATAATACCCTGAGGATGATTCAGAAATAGAATTGAAACACTGCACATCCATCCTCATGGATAGCGTTAAGTTGTCGCGAGAATATCTCGTGCACTTAAATTGGATAAAAACTCACCTCCAATCCCTGTGGACTCGATAGCTCAACAGGTAGATCGGCGGACCGGTATCCCGAAGGTGCGAGTTCAAATCCAGCTCGAGTCAACATTTTTCAGTTGACTTCGGTAGTGTATGTTAATTGTGAAATTATCGTTTCATAATACCCTGAGGAAGATTCTGAAATGGAATTGAAACATTGCACATCCATCCTCATGGATAGCGTTAAGTTGTCGCGAGAATATCTCGTGCACTTAAATTGGATAATAACTCGCCTCCAATCCCTGTTGCTCGATAGCTCAACAGGTAGAGCGGCGGACCGGTATCCCGAAGGTTCGAGTTAAAATCCCGCTCGAGTCAACATTTTTCAGTTGACTTCGGCAGTGTAGGTTAATTGTGAAGTTATCGTTCCATAATACCCTGAGGATGATTCTGAAATAGAATTGAAACACTGCACATCCATCCTCATGGATAGCGTTAAGTAGTCGCGAGAATATCTCGTGCACTTAAATTGGATAAAAACTCGCCCCAATCCCTGTGGACTCGATAGCTGAACAGGTAGAGCGGCGTACCGGTATCTCGAAGGTGCGAGTTCAAATCCCGCTCGAGTCAACATTTTTCAGTTGACTTCGGCAGTGTAGGTTAATTGTGAAGTTATCGTTCCATAATACCCTGAGGATGATTCTGAAATAGAATTGAAACACTGCACATCCATCCTCATGGATATCGTTAAGTAGTCGCGAGAATATCTCGTGCACTTAAATTGGATAAAAACTCGCCCCAATCCCTGTGGACTCGATAGCTGAACAGGTAGAGCGGCGTACCGGTATCTCGAAGGTGCGAGTTCAAATCCCGCTCGAGTCAACATTTTTCAGTTGACTTCGGCTGTGTAGGCTAGTTGTGAAGTTATCGTTTCATAATACCCTGAGGATGATTCAGAAATAGAATTGAAACACTGCAAATCCATCATCATGGATAGCGTTAAGTTCTCGCGAGAATATCTCGTGCACTTAAATTGGATAAAAACTCGCCTCCATCCCTGTGGACTTGATAGCTCAACAGGTAGAACGGCGGAGCGGTATCCCGAAGGTGCGAGTTGAAATCACGCTCGAGTCAAAATTTTTCAGTTGACTTCGGCAGTGTACATTAATTGTGAAGTTATCGTTTCATAATACCCTGAGGAAGATTCTGAAATAGAATTGAAACACTGCACATAAATGCTCATGGATAGCGTTAAGTTGTCGCGAGAATATCTCGTGCACTTAAATTGGATAAAAACTTGCCTGCAATCCCTGTGGACTCGATAGCTCAACAGTTAGAGCGGCGGACCGGTATCCCGAAGGTGCGAGTTCAAATCCCGCTCGAGTCAACATTTTTCAGTTGACTACGGCTGTGTAGGTTAATTGTGAAGTTATCGTTTCATAATACCCTGAGGAAGATTCTGAAATAGAATTGAAACACTGCACATCCATCCTCATGGATAATGTTAAGTAGTCGCGAGAATATCTCGTGCACTTAAATTGGATAAAAACTCGCCTACAATCCCTGTTTACACGATAGCTCAACGGGTAGAGCGGCGGACCGGTATCCCGAAGGTGCGATTTCAAATCCCGCTCGAGTCAACATTTTTAAGATGAGTTCGGCAGTGTAGGTTAATTGTGAAGTTATCGTTTCATAATACCGTGAGGATGATTGTGAAATAGAATTGAAACACTGCACATCCATCCTCATGGATAGCGTTAAGTTTTCTCGAGAATATCTCGTGCACTTAAATTGGATAAAAACTCGCCTCCAATCAATGTGGACTCGATAGCTCAACAGGTAGAGCGGCGTACCGGTATCTCGAAGGTGCTAGTTCAAATCCCGCTCGAGTCAACATTTTTCACTTGACTGCGGCTGTATAGGTTAATTGTGAAGTTATCGTTTCATAATACCCTGAGGAAGATTCTGAAATAGAATTGAAACACTGCACATCCATCCTCATGGATAGCGTTAAGTAGTCGCGAGAATATCTCGTGCACTTAAATTGGATAAAAACTCGCCTCCAATCCCTGTGGACTCGATAGCTGAACAGGTAGAGCGGCGTACCGGTATCTCGAATGTGCGAGTTCAAATCCCGCTCGAGTCAACATTTTACAGTTGACTTCGGCTGTGTAGGCTAGTTGTGAAGTTATCGTTTCATAATACCCTGAGGATGATTCTGAAATAGAATTGAAACACTGCACATCCATCCTCATGGATAGCGTTAAGTTGTCGCGAGAATATCTCGTGCACTTAAATTGGATAAAAACTCGCCTCCAATCCCTGTGGACTTGATAGCTCAACAGGTAGAACGGCGGAGCGGTATCCCGAAGGTGCGAGTTGAAATCACGCTCGAGTCAAAATTTTTCAGTTGACTTCGGCAGTGTACATTAATTGTGAAGTTATCGTTTCATAATACCCTGAGGAAGATTCTGAAATAGAATTGAAACACTGCACATCCATCCTCATGGATAGCGTTAAGTAGTCGCGAGAATATCTCGGGCACTTAAATTGGATAAAAACTCGCCTCCAATCCCTGTGGACTCGATAGCTCAACGGGTAGAGCGGCGGACCGGTATCCCGAAGGTGCGATTTCAAATCCCGCTCGAGTCAACATTTTTAAGATGAGTTCGGCAGTGTAGGTTAATTGTGAAGTTATCGTTTCATAATACCCTGAGGATGATTCTGAAATAGAATTGAAACACTGCACATCCATCCTCATGGATAGCGTTAAGTTTTCTCGAGAATATCTCGTGCACTTAAATTGGATAAAAACTCGCATCCAATCCCTGTGGACTCGATAGCTGAACAGGTAGAGCGGCGTACCGGTATCTCGAAGGTGCGAGTTCAAATCCCGCTCGAGTCAACATTTTTCAGTTGACTTCGGCTGTGTAGGCTAGTTGTGAAGTTATCGTTTCATAATACCCGGAGGATGATTCTGAAATAGAATTGAAACACTGCACATCCATCCTCATGGATAGCGTTAAGTTCTCGCGAGAATATCTCGTGCACTTAAATTGGATAAAAACTCGCTTCCAATCCCTGTGGACTTGATAGCTCAACAGGTAGAACGGCGGAGCGGTATCCCGAAAGTGCGAGTTGAAATCACGCTCGAGTCAAAATTTTTCAGTTGACTTCGGCAGTGTACATTAATTGTGAAGTTATCGTTTCATAATACCCTGAGGAAGATTCTGAAATAGAATTGAAACACTGCACATCCATCCTCATGGATAGCGTTAAGTAGTCGCGAGAATATCTAGTGCACTTAAATTGGATAAAAACTCGCCTCCAATCCCTGTGGACTCGATAGCTGAACAGGTAGAGCGGCGTACCGGTATCTCGAAGGTGCGTTTTCAAATCCCGCTCGAGTCAACATTTTTCAGTTGACTTCGGCTGTGTAGGCTAGTTGTGAAGTTATCGTTTCATAATACCCTGAGGATGATTCTGAAATAGAATTGAAACACTGCACATCCATCATCATGGATAGCGTTAAGTTCTCGCGAGAATATCTCGTGCACTTAAATTGGATAAAAACTCGCCTCCAATCCCTGTGGACTTGATAGCTCAACAGGTAGAACGGCGGACCGGTATCCCGAAGGTGCGAGTTGAAATCACGCTCGAGTCAAAATTTTTTAGTTGACTTCGGCAGTGTACATTAATTGTGAAGTTATCGTTTCATAATACCCTGAGGAAGATTTCTGAAATAGAATTGAAACACTGCACATAAATCCTCATGGATAGCGTTAAGTAGTAGCGAGAATATCTCGTGCACTTAAATTGGATAAAAACTCGCCTACAATCCTTGTGTACTCGATAGCTCAACAGGTAGAGCGGCGAACCGGTATCCCGAAGGTGCGAGTTCAAATCCCGTTCGAGTCAACATTTTTCAGTTGATTACGGCTGTGTAGGTTAATTGTGAAGTTATCGTTTCATAATATCCTGAGGAAGATTCTGAAATAGAATTGAAACACTGCACATCCATCCTCATGGATAGCGTTAAGTTGTCGCGAGAATATCTCGTGCACTTAAATTGGATAAAAACTCGCCTACAATCCCTGTGGACTCGATAGCTCAACAGGTAGAGCGGCGGACCGGTATCCCGAAGGTGCGAGTTCAAATCCCGCTCGAGTCAACATTTTTCAGTTGACTACGGCTGTGTAGGTTAATTGTGAAGTTATCGTTTCATAATACCCTGAGGAAGATTCTGAAATAGAATTGAAACACTGCACATCCATCCTCATGGATAGCGTTAAGTAGTCGCGAGAATATCTCGTGCACTTAAATTGGATAAAAACTCGCCTCGAATCCCTGTGGACTCGATAGCTCAACGGGTAGAGCGGCGGACCGGTATCCCGAAGGTGCGATTTCAAATCCCGCTCGAGTCAACATTTTGAAGATGAGTTCGGCAGTGTAGGTTAATTGTGAAGTTATCGTTTCATAATACCCTGAGGATGATTCTGAAATAGAATTGAAACACTGCACATCCATCCTCATGGATAGCGTTAAGTTTTCTCGAGAATATCTCGTGCACTTAAATTGGATAAAAACTCGCATCCAATCCCTGTGGACTCGATAGCTCAACAGGTAGAGCGGCGTACCGGTATCTCGAAGGTGCGAGTTCAAATCTCGCTCGAGTCAACATTTTTCAGTTGACTTCGGCTGTGTAGGCTAGTTGTGAAGTTATCGTTTCATAATACCCTGAGGATGATTCTGAAATAGAATTGAAACACTGCACATCCATCCTCATGGATAGCGTTAAGTAGTCGCGAGAATATCTCGTGCACTTAAATTGGATAAAAACTCGCCTACAATCCCTGTGTACTCGATAGCTCAACAGGTAGAGCGGCGAACCGGTATCCCGAAGGTGCGAGTTCAAATCCCGCTCGAGTCAACATTTTTCAGTTGACTACGGCTGTGTAGGTTAATTGTGAAGTTATCGTTTCATAATACCCTGAGGAAGATTCTGAAATAGAATTGAAACACTGCACATCCATCTTCATGGATAGCGTTAAGTAGTCGCGAGAATATCTCGTGCACTTAAATTGGATAAAAACTCGCCTCCAATCCCTGTGGACTCGATAGCTCAACGGTAGAGCGGCGGACCGGTATCCCGAAGGTGCGATTTCAAATCCCGCTCGAGTCAACAATTTTAAGATGAGTTCGGCAGTGTAGGTTAATTGTGAAGTTATCGTTTCGTAATACCGTGAGGATGATTCTGAAATAGAATTGAAACACTGCACATCCGTCCTCATGGATAGCGTTAAGTTGTCGCGAGAATATCTCGTGCACTGAAATTGAATAAAAATTCGCCTACAATCCCTGTGGACTAGATAGCTCAACAGGTAAAGCGGCGGATCGGTATCCCGAAGATTCGAGTTCAAATCCCGCTCGAGTCAACATTTTTCAGTTGACTTAGGCAGTGTAGGTTACTTTTGAAGTTATCGTTTCATAATACCCCGAGGAAGATTCTGAAATAGAATTGAAACACTGCACATCCATACTCATGGATAGCGTTAAGTTGTCGCGAGAATATCTCGTGCACTTAAATTGGATAAAACTCGCCTCCAATCCCTGTGGACTTGATAGCTCAACAGATAGAACGGCGGACCGGTATCACGAAGGTGCGAGTTGAAATCACGCTCGAGTCAAAATTTTTCAGTTGACTTCGGCTGTGTAGGTTAATTGTGAAGTTATCGTTTCATAATACCCTGAGGAAGATTCTGAAATAGAATTGAAACACTGCACATCCATCCTCATGGACAGCGTTAAGTTGTCGCGAGAATATCTAGTGCTCATAAATTGGATAAAAACTCGCCTAGAACTCCTGTGGACTCGATAGCTCAACAGGTAGAGCGGCGGACCGGTATCCCGAAGGTGCGAGTTCAAATCCAGCTCGAGTCAACATTTTTCAGTTGACTTTGGTAGTGTATGTTAATTGTGAAATTATCGTTTCATAATACCCTGAAGATGATTCTGAAATAGAATTGAAACACTGCACATCCATCCTCATGGATAGCGTTAAGTTGTCGCGAGAATATCTCGTGCACTTAAATTGAATAAAAACTCGCTTCCAATCCCTAACGCTAACCCTAACCCTAACCCTAACCCTAACCCTAACCCTAACCCTAACCCTAACCCTAACCCTAACCCTAACCCTAACCCTAACCCTATCCCTAACTCTAACCCTAACCCTAACCCTAACAATAACCCTAACCCTAACCCTAACCCTAACCATAACCTAACCTAAAGTTAGAGTGGCGCACCGGTATCCCGAAGGTGCGAGTTCAAATCCCGCTCGAGTCAACATTTTTCAGTTGACTTCGGCAGTGTAGGTTAATTGTGATGTTATCGTATCATAATACCCTGAGAATGATTCTGAAATAGAATTGAAACACTGCACATCCATCTTCATGGATAGCGTTAATTTGTCGCGAGAATATCTCGTGCACTTAAATTGAATAAAAACTCGCTTCCAATCACTAACGCTAACCCTAACCCTAACCTTAACCCTAACCCTAACCCTAACCCTAACCCTAACTCTAATCCTAACCCTAACCTAACCTGAAAGTTTAGCGGCGGAACGGTATCACGAAGGTGCGATTTCAAATCCCGCTAGAGTCAACATTTTTAAGTTGACTTCGGCAGTGTAGGTTAATTGTGAAGTTATCGTTTCATAATACCCTGAGGATGATTCAGAAATAGAATTGAAACACTGCACATCCATACTCATGGATAGCGTTAAGTTGTCGCGAGAATATCCCGTGCACTTAAATTGGATAAAACTCGCCTCCAATCCCTGTGGACTTGATAGCTCAACAGGTAGAACGGCGGACCGGTATCACGAAGGTGCGAGTTCAAATCACGCTCGAGTCAACATTTTTCAGTTGACTTCGGCTGTGTAGGTTAATTGTGAAGTTATCGTTTCATAATACCCTGAGGAAGATTCTGAAATAGAATTGAAACACTGCACATCCATCCTCATGGACAGCGTTAAGTTGTCGCGAGAATATCTAGTGCTCATAAATTGGATAAAAACTCGCCTAGAACTCCTGTGGACTCGATAGCTCAACAGGTAGAGCGGCGGACCGGTATCCCGAAGGTGCGAGTTCAAATCCAGCTCGAGTCAACATTTTTCAGTTGACTTTGGTAGTGTATGTTAATTGTGAAATTATCGTTTCATAATACCCTGAAGATGATTCTGAAATAGAATTGAAACACTGCACATCCATCCTCATGGATAGCGTTAAGTTGTCGCGAGAATATCTCGTGCACTTAAATTGAATAAAAACTCGCTTCCAATCCCTAACGCTAACCCTAACCCTAACCCTAACCCTAACCCTAACCCTAACCCTAACCCTAACCCTAACCCTAACCCTAACCCTAACCCTAACCCTAACCCTAACCCTATCCCTAACTCTAACCCTAACCCTAACCCTAACAATTACCCTAACCCTAACCCTAACCCTAACCATAACCTAACCTAAAGTTAGAGTGGCGCACCGGTATCCCGAAGGTGCGAGTTCAAATCCCGCTCGAGTCAACATTTTTCAGTTGACTTCGGCAGTGTAGGTTAATTGTGATGTTATCGTATCATAATACCCTGAGAATGATTCTGAAATAGAATTGAAACACTGCACATCCATCTTCATGGATAGCGTTAAGTTGTCGCGAGAATATCTCGTGCACTTAAATTGAATAAAAACTCGCTTCCAATCACTAACGCTAACCCTAACCCTAACCTTAACCCTAACCCTAACCCTAACCCTAACCCTAACTCTAATCCTAACCCTAACCTAACCTGAAAGTTTAGCGGCGGAACGGTATCACGAAGGTGCGATTTCAAATCCCGCTAGAGTCAACATTTTTAAGTTGACTTCGGCAGTGAAGGTTAATTGTGAAGTTATCGTTTCATAATACCCTGAGGATGATTCAGAAATAGAATTGAAACACTGCACATCCATCCTCATGGATAGCGTTAAGTTGTCGCGAGAATATCTCGTGCACTTAAATTGGATAAAAACTCACCTCCAATCCCTGTGGACTCGATAGCTCAACAGGTAGATCGGCGGACCGGTATCCCGAAGGTGCGAGTTCAAATCCAGCTCGAGTCAACATTTTTCAGTTGACTTCGGTAGTGTATGTTAATTGTGAAATTATCGTTTCATAATACCCTGAGGAAGATTCTGAAATGGAATTGAAACATTGCACATCCATCCTCATGGATAGCGTTAAGTTGTCGCGAGAATATCTCGTGCACTTAAATTGGATAATAACTCGCCTCCAATCCCTGTTGCTCGATAGCTCAACAGGTAGAGCGGCGGACCGGTATCCCGAAGGTTCGAGTTAAAATCCCGCTCGAGTCAACATTTTTCAGTTGACTTCGGCAGTGTAGGTTAATTGTGAAGTTATCGTTCCATAATACCCTGAGGATGATTCTGAAATAGAATTGAAACACTGCACATCCATCCTCATGGATAGCGTTAAGTAGTCGCGAGAATATCTCGTGCACTTAAATTGGATAAAAACTCGCATCCAATCCCTGTGGACTCGATAGCTGAACAGGTAGAGCGGCGTACCGGTATCTCGAAGGTGCGAGTTCAAATCCCGCTCGAGTCAACATTTTTCAGTTGACTTCGGCTGTGTAGGCTAGTTGTGAAGTTATCGTTTCATAATACCCTGAGGATGATTCAGAAATAGAATTGAAACACTGCAAATCCATCATCATGGATAGCGTTAAGTTCTCGCGAGAATATCTCGTGCACTTAAATTGGATAAAAACTCGCCTCCATCCCTGTGGACTTGATAGCTCAACAGGTAGAACGGCGGACCGGTATCCCGAAGGTGCGAGTTGAAATCACGCTCGAGTCAAAATTTTTCAGTTGACTTCGGCAGTGTACATTAATTGTGAAGTTATCGTTTCATAATACCCTGAGGAAGATTTCTGAAATAGAATTGAAACACTGCACATAAATCCTCATGGATAGCGTTAAGTTGTCGCGAGAATATCTCGTGCACTTAAATTGGATAAAAACGTGCCTGCAATCCCTGTGGACTCGATAGCTCAACAGTTAGAGCGGCGGACCGGTATCCCGAAGGTGCGAGTTCAAATCCCGCTCGAGTCAACATTTTTCAGTTGACTACGGCTGTGTAGGTTAATTGTGAAGTTATCGTTTCATAATACCCTGAGGAAGATTCTGAAATAGAATTGAAACACTGCACATCCATCCTCATGGATAATGTTAAGTAGTCGCGAGAATATCTCGTGCACTTAAATTGGATAAAAACTCGCCTACAATCCCTGTTTACACGATAGCTCAACGGGTAGAGCGGCGGACCGGTATCCCGAAGGTGCGATTTCAAATCCCGCTCGAGTCAACATTTTTAAGATGAGTTCGGCAGTGTAGGTTAATTGTGAAGTTATCGTTTCATAATACCGTGAGGATGATTGTGAAATAGAATTGAAACACTGCACATCCATCCTCATGGATAGCGTTAAGTTTTCTCGAGAATATCTCGTGCACTTAAATTGGATAAAAACTCGCCTCCAATCAATGTGGACTCGATAGCTCAACAGGTAGAGCGGCGTACCGGTATCTCGAAGGTGCTAGTTCAAATCCCGCTCGAGTCAACATTTTTCACTTGACTGCGGCTGTATAGGTTAATTGTGAAGTTATCGTTTCATAATACCCTGAGGAAGATTCTGAAATAGAATTGAAACACTGCACATCCATCCTCATGGATAGCGTTAAGTAGTCGCGAGAATATCTCGTGCACTTAAATTGGATAAAAACTCGCCTCCAATCCCTGTGGACTCGATAGCTGAACAGGTAGAGCGGCGTACCGGTATCTCGAATGTGCGAGTTCAAATCCCGCTCGAGTCAACATTTTACAGTTGACTTCGGCTGTGTAGGCTAGTTGTGAAGTTATCGTTTCATAATACCCTGAGGATGATTCTGAAATAGAATTGAAACACTGCACATCCATCCTCATGGATAGCGTTAAGTTGTCGCGAGAATATCTCGTGCACTTAAATTGGATAAAAACTCGCCTCCAATCCCTGTGGACTTGATAGCTCAACAGGTAGAACGGCGGAGCGGTATCCCGAAGGTGCGAGTTGAAATCACGCTCGAGTCAAAATTTTTCAGTTGACTTCGGCAGTGTACATTAATTGTGAAGTTATCGTTTCATAATACCCTGAGGAAGATTCTGAAATAGAATTGAAACACTGCACATCCATCCTCATGGATAGCGTTAAGTAGTCGCGAGAATATCTAGTGCACTTAAATTGGATAAAAACTCGCCTCCAATCCCTGTGGACTCGATAGCTCAACGGGTAGAGCGGCGGACCGGTATCCCGAAGGTGCGATTTCAAATCCCGCTCGAGTCAACATTTTTAAGATGAGTTCGGCAGTGTAGGTTAATTGTGAAGTTATCGTTTCATAATACCCTGAGGATGATTCTGAAATAGAATTGAAACACTGCACATCCATCCTCATGGATAGCGTTAAGTTTTCTCGAGAATATCTCGTGCACTTAAATTGGATAAAAACTCGCATCCAATCCCTGTGGACTCGATAGCTGAACAGGTAGAGCGGCGTACCGGTATCTCGAATGTGCGAGTTCAAATCCCGCTCGAGTCAACATTTTTCAGTTGACTTCGGCTGTGTAGGCTAGTTGTGAAGTTATCGTTTCATAATACCCGGAGGATGATTCTGAAATAGAATTGAAACACTGCACATCCATCCTCATGGATAGCGTTAAGTTCTCGCGAGAATATCTCGTGCACTTAAATTGGATAAAAATTCGCTTCCAATCCCTGTGGACTTGATAGCTCAACAGGTAGAACGGCGGAGCGGTATCCCGAAGGTGCGAGTTGAAATCACGCTCGAGTCAAAATTTTTCAGTTGACTTCGGCAGTGTACATTAATTGTGAAGTTATCGTTTCATAATACCCTGAGGAAGATTCTGAAATAGAATTGAAACACTGCACATCCATCCTCATGGATAGCGTTAAGTAGTCGCGAGAATATCTAGTGCACTTAAATTGGATAAAAACTCGCATCCAATCCCTGTGGACTCGATAGCTGAACAGGTAGAGCGGCGTACCGGTATCTCGAAGGTGCGTTTTCAAATCCCGCTCGAGTCAACATTTTTCAGTTGACTTCGGCTGTGTAGGCTAGTTGTGAAGTTATCGTTTCATAATATCCTGAGGATGATTCTGAAATAGAATTGAAACACTGCACATCCATCCTCATGGATAGCGTTAAGTTGTCGCGAGATTATCTCGTGCACTTAAATTGAATAAAAACTCGCCTCCAATCCCTATCCCTAACCCTAACCCTAACCCTAACCCTAACCCTAAACCTAACCCTAACCCTAAATCTAACCCTAACCCTAACCCTAACCCTAACCCTATCCTTAACCCTAACCATAACCCTAACCCTATCCCTAACCCTAACCCTAACCCTAACCCTATCCCTAACCCTAACCCTAACCCTAACCCTGACTCTAACCCTAACCTAAACTAAAGTTAGAGCGGCGGACCTGTATCCCGAAGGTGCGATTTCAAATCCCGCTCGAGGCAACATTTTTCAGTTGACTTCGGCAGTGTAGGTTAATTGTGAAGTTATCGTTTCATAATACTTTGAGGATGATTCTGAAATAGATTTGAAACACTGCACATCCATCCTCATGAATAGCGTTAAGTTGTCTCGAGAATATCTCGTGCACTTAAATTGAATAAAAACTCGCCTCCAATCACTAACGCTAACCCTAACCGTAACCCTAACCCTAACCCTAACCCTAACCCTAACCCTAACCCTAACCCTAACCCTAACCCTAACACTAACCCTAACCCTACCCCAAATCCTAACCTAACCCTACCCCAAATCCTAACCTAACCCTAACTCTAACCCTAACCCTAACCCTAACCCTAACCCTAACCCTAACCCTAACCCTAACCCTAACCCTAACCCTAACCCTAACCCTAACCCTAACCCTAACCCTAACCTAACCTAAAGGTAGAGCGGCGGACCGGTATCCCGAAGGTGCGAGTTCAAATCCCGCTCGAGTCAACATTTTTCAGTTGTCTTCGGCAGTGTAGATTAATTGTGAAATTATCGTTTCATAATACCCTGAGGAAGATTCGGAAATAGAATTGAAACACTGCACATCCATCCTCATGGATAGCGTTAAGTTGTCGCGAGAGTATCTCGTGGAATTAAATTGGATAAAAATTCTCCTTGAATCCCTGTGGATTCGATAGCTCAACGGGTTGAGCGGCGGACCGGTATCGCGAAGGTGCGATTTCAAATCACGCTCGAGTCAACATTTTTAAGTTGACTTCGGCAGTGCAGGTTAATTGTGAAGTTATCGTTTCCTAATACCATGAGGATGATTCTGAAATAGAATTTAAACACTGCACATCCATCCTAATGGATAGCGTTAAGTTCTCTCGAGAAAATCTCGTGCACTTAAATTGGAAAAAAACTCGCCTCCAATCACTAACGGTAACCCTAACCCTAACCCTAACCCTAACCTAACCCTAACCCTAACCCTAACCCTAACCCTAACCCTAACCCTAACCCTAATCCTAATCCTAACCCTAACCCTAACCCTAACCCTAACCCTAACCCTAATCCTAATCCTAACCCTAACCCTAACCCTAACCCTAACCCTAACCCTAACCCTAACCCTAACCATATCCCCAACCTAACCTAAAAGTAGAGCGGCTGACCGGTATACCGAAAGTGCGAGTTCAAATCCCGCTCGAGTCAACATTTTTCAGATGACTTCGGCAGTGTTCGTTAATTGTGAAGTTATCGTTTCATAATACCCTGAGAAAGATTCTGAAAAAGAATTGGATCACTGCACATCCCTCATCATGGATAGCGTTAAGTTGTCGCGAGAATATCTCGTGCACTTAAATTGGATAAAAACTCGCCCCCAATCCCTGTGGACTCGATAGCTCAACATGTAGAGCGGCGGACCAGTATCCCGAATAAGCGATATCAAATCAAGCTCGAGTCAACATTTTTCAGTTGACTTCGGCAGTGTAGGTTAATTGTGAAGTTATCGTTTCATAATACCCTGAGGATGATTCTGAAATAGAATTGAAACACTGCACATCCATCCTCATGGATAGCGTTAAGTTGTCGCGAGAATATCTCGTGCACTTAAATTGGATAAAAACTCGCTTCCAATCCCTTATGACTCGATAGCTCAACGGGTAGAGCGGCTGACCGGTATTCCGAAGGTGCGATTTCAAATGCCGCTCGAGTCAACATTTTTAAGTTGACTTCGGCAGTGTAGGTTAATCGTGAAGTTATCGTTTAATAATACCCTGAGGATGATTCTGAAATAGAATTGAAACACTGCACATCCATACTCATGGATAGCGTTAAGTTGTCGCGAGAATATCTCGTGCACTTAAATTGGATAAAAACACGCATCCAATCTCTGTGGACTCGATAGCTGAACAGGTTCATCTGCACAATGGTATCCCGAAGGTGCGAGTTCAAATCTTGCTCGAGTCAACATTTTTCAGTTGACTTCTGCAGTGTATGTTAATTGTGAAATTATCTTTTCATAATACCCTGAGGAAGATTCTGAAATGGAATTGAAACATTGCACATCCATCCTCATGGATAGCGTTAAGTAGTCGCGAGAATATCTCGTGCACTTAAATTGGATAAAAACTCGCCTCCAATCCCTGTGGACTCGATAGCTTAACAGGTAGATCGGCGGACAGGTATTCCGAAGGTTCGAGTTCAAATCCCGCTCGAGTCAACATTTTTCAGTTGACTTCGGCAGTGTAGATTAATTGTGAAATTATCGTTTCATAATACCCTGAGGAAGATTCTGAAATAGAATTGAAACACTGGACATCCATCCTCATGGATAGCGTTAAGTAGTCGCGAGAATATCTCGTGCACTTAAATTGGATAAAAACTCGCCTTCAATCCCTGTGGATTCGATAGCTCAACAGGTAGAGCGGCGGACCGGTATCGCGAAGGTGCGATTTCAAATCACGCTCGAGTCAACATTTTTAAGTTGACTTCGGCAGTGCAGGTTAATTGTGAAGTTTTCGTTTCATAATACGAAGACAATGATTCTGAAATAGAATTTAAACACTGCACATCCATCCTAATGGATACCGTTAAGTTCTCTCGAGAATATCTCGTGCACTTAAATTGGAAAAAAACTCGCCTCCAATCACTAACGGTAACCCTAACCCTAACCCTAACCCTAACCCTAACCCTAACCCTAACCATATCCCCAACCTAACCTAAAAGTAGAGCGGCTGACCGGTATCCCGAAAGTGCGACTTCAAATCCCGCTCGAGTCAACATTTTTCAGATGACTTCTGCAGTGTTCGTTAATTGTGAAGTTATCGTTTCATAATACCCTGAGGATGATTCTGAAATAGAATTGAAACACTGCACATCCATCCTCATGGATAGCGTTAAGTTATCGGGAGAATATCTCGTGCACTTAAATTGGATAAAAACTCGACCCCAATCCCTGTGGACTCGATAGCTCAACAGGTAGAGCGGCGGACCAGTATCTTGAATAAGCGATATCAAATCAAGCTCGAGTCAACATTTTTCAGTTGACTTCGGCAGTGTACATTAATTGTGAAGTTATCGTTTCATAATACCCTGAGGATGATTCTGAAATAGAATTGAAACACTGCACATCCATCCTCATGGATAGCGTTAAGTTCTCTCGCGAATATCTCGCGCACTTAAATTGGATAAAAACTCGCCTCCAATCCCTGTGGACTCGATAGCTCAACAGGTAGAGCGGCGGACCGGTATTCCGAAGGTGCGATTTCAAATCCCGATCGAGTCAACATTTTTCAGTTGACTTCGGCAGTGTAGGTTGATTGTGAAGTTATCGTTTCACAATTCCCTGAGGATGATTCTGAAATAGAATTGAAACATTGCACATCCATCCTCATGGATAGCGTTAAGTATTCGCGAGAATATCTCGTACGCTTAAATTGGATAAAAACTCGCCTCCAATCTCTAACCCTAACCCTAACCCTAACCCTAACAGTAACCCTAAACTAACCCTAACCCTAACCCTAACCATAACCCTAACCTTAACCCTAACCATAACCCTAACCCTATCCCTAATCCTAACCCTAACTCTAACCTAACCCTAACCCTAACCCTAACCCTAACCCTAACCCTAACCCTAACCCTAACTCTAACCCTAACCCTAACCCTAACCCTAACCCTAACCCTAACCGTAACCTAACCCAAACCTTAACCCTAACCCTAACCCTAACACTAACCCTAACCCTAACCCTAATCCTAACATTAACCCTAACCCTAACCCTAACCCTAACCCTAACCCTAACCCTAACCCTAACCCTAACCCTAACCCTAAACCGAACCCTAATTTAACCTAAAGGAAGAGCGGCGGACCGGTATCCCGAAGGTGCGAGTTCAAATCCCGCTCGAGTCAACATTTTTCAATTGACTTCGGCCGTGTACGTTAATTGTGAAGTTATACGTTTCATAATACCCTGAGGAAGATTCTGAAATAGAATTAAAACACTGCACATCCATCCTCATGGATAGCGTTAAGTTGTCGCGAGAATATCTCGTGCACTTAAATTGGATAAAAACACTCCTCCAATCCCTGTGGACTCTATAGCTCAACAGGTAGATCGGCGGACCGGTATCCGGAAGGTGCGAGTTCAAATCCCGCTCGAGTCAACATTTTTCAGTTGACTTCGGCAGTGTAGGTTAATTGTGAAGTTATCGTTTCATAATACCCTGAGGATGATTCTGAAATAGAATTGAAACACTGCACATCCATCCTCATGGATAGCGTTAAGTTGTCGCGAGAATATCTCGTGCACTTAAATTGGATAAAAACTCGCTTCCAATCCCTTATGACTCGATAGCTCAACGGGTAGAGCGGCTGACCGGTATCCCGAAGGTGCGATTTCAAATCCCGCTCGAGTCAACATTTTTAAGTTGACTTCGGAATTGTAGGTTAATCGTGAAGTTATCGTTTCATAATACCCTGAGGATGATTCTGAAATAGAATTGAAACACTGCACATCCATCCTCATGGATAGCGTTAAGTTATCGCGAGAATATCTCGTGCACTTAAATTGGATAAAAACTCGACCCCAATCCCTGTGGACTCGATAGCTCAACAGGTAGAGCGGCGGACCAGTATCTCGAATAAGCGATATCAAATCAAGCTCGAGTCAACATTTTTCAGTTGACTTCGGCAGTGTACATTAATTGTGAAGTTATCGTTTCATAATACCCTGAGGATGATTCTGAAATAGAATTGAAACACTGCACATCCATCCTCATGGATAGCGTTAAGTTGTCGCGAGAATATCTCGTGCACTTAAATTGGATAAAAACACTCCTCCAATCCCTGTGGACTCGATAGCTCAACAGGTACATCTGCAGACCGGTATCCCGAAGGTGCGAGTTCAAATCTTGCTCGAGTCAACATTTTTCAATTGACTTCGGCCGTGTACGTTAATTGTGAAGTTATACGTTTCATAATACCCTGAGGATGATTCTGAAATAGAATTGAAACACTGCACATCCATCCTCATGGATAGCGTTAAGTTGTCGCGAGAATATCTCGTGCACTTAAATTGGATAAAAACACGCATCCAATCCCTCTGGACTCGATAGCTCAACATGTACATCTGCAGACCGGTATCCCGAAGGTGCGAGTTCAAATCTTGCTCGAGTCAACATTTTTCAGTTGACTTCGGCAGTGTATGTTAATTGTGAAATTATCTTTTCATAATACCCTGAGGAAGATTCTGAAATGGAATTGAAACATTGCACATCCATCCTCATGGATAGCGTTAAGTAATCGCGAGAATATCTCGTGCACTTAAATTGGATAAAAACTCGCCTCCAATCCCTGTGGACTCGATAGCTAAACAGGTAGATCGGCGGACCGGTATTCCGAAGGTTCGAGTTCAAATCCCGCTCGAGTCAACATTTTTCAGTTGACTTTGGCAGTGTAGGTTACTTGTGAAGTTATCGTTTCATAATACCCTGATTATGATTCTGAAATAGAATTGAAACACTGCCCATCCATCCTCATGGATAGCGTTAAGTTGTCGCGAGAATATCTCGTGAACTTAAATTGAATAAAAACTCGCCTCCAATCACTAACGCTAACCCTAACCGTAACCCTAACCCTAACCCAAACATAACCCTAACTCTAACCCTAACTCTAACCCTAACCCTAACCCTAACCCTAACCATATCCCCAACCTAACCTAAAAGTAGAGCGGCTGACCGGTATCCCGAAGGTGCGAGTTCAAATCCCGCTCGAGTCAACATTTTTCAGTTGACTTCGGCAGTGTAGGTTAATTGTGAAGTTATCGTTTCATAATACCCTGAGGAAGATTTTGAAATAGAATTGAAACACTGCACATCCATCCTCATGGATAGCGTTAAGTTGTCGCGAGAATATCTCGTGCACTTAAATTGGATAAAAACTCGCTTCTAATCCCTTATGACTCGAAAGCTCATCGGGTAGAGCGGCTGACCGGTATCCCGAAGGTGCGATTTCAAATCTTGCTCGAGTCAACATTTTTCAGTTGACTTCGGCAGTGTATGTTAATTGTGAAATTATCTTTTCATAATACCCTGAGGAAGATTCTGAAATGGAATTGAAACTTTGCATATCCATCCTCATGGATACAGTTAAGTTGTCGCGAGAATATCTCGTGCACTTAAATTGGATAAAAACACTCTTCCAATCCCTGTGGACTCGATAGCTCAACAGGTAGATCGGCGGACCGGTATCAGGAAGGTGCGAGTTTCAAATCCCGCTCGAGTCAACATTTTTCAGTTGACTTCGGCAGTGTAGGTTAATTGTGAAGTTATCGTTTCATAGTACACTGAGGATGATTCTGAAATAGAATTGAAACACTGCACATCCATCCTCATGGATAGCGTTAAGTTGTCGCGAGAATATCTCGTGCACTTAAATTGGATAAAAACTCGCCCCCAATCCCTGTGGACTCGATAGCTCAACAGGTAGAGCGGCGGACCAGTATCCCGAATAAGCGATATCAAATCAAGCTTGAGTCAACATTTTTCAGTTGACTTCGGCAGTGTAGGTTAATTGTGAAGTTATCGTTTCATAATACCCTGAGGATGATTCTGAAATAGAATTGAAACACTGCACATCCATCCTCATGGATAGCGTTAAGTTCTCTCGAGAATATCTCGTGCACTTAAATTGGATAAAAACTCGCCTCCAAACCCTGTGGACTCGATAGCTCAACAGGTAGTACGGCGGACCGTTATCCCGAAGGTGCGAGTTGAAATCACGCTCGAGTCAACATTTTTCAGTTGACTTCGGCAGTGTAGGTTAATTGTGAAGTTATCGTTTCGTAATACCCTGAGGAAGATTCTGAAATAGATTTGAAACATTGCACATCCATCCTCATGGATAGCGTTAAGTATTCGCGAGAATATCTCGTACGCTTAAATTAGATAAAAACTCGCCTCCAATCCCTGTGTACTCGATAGCTCAACAGGTAGAGCTGCGGACCGGTATTCCGAAGGTTCGAGTTCAAATCCCGCTCGAGTCAACATTTTTCAGTTGACTTTGGCAGTATAGGTTACTTGTGAAGTTATCGTTTCATAATACCCAAAAGATGATTCTGAAATAGAATTGGAACACAGCACATTCATACTCATGGATAGCGTTAAGTTGTCGCGAGAATATCTCGTGCACTTAAATTGGATAAAACTCGCCTCCAATCACGGTGAACTGGATAGCTCAACACGTAGAGCGACGGACCGGTATCCCGAAGGTGCGAGTTGAAATCCCGCTCGAGTCAACATTTTTCAATTGACTTCGGCCGTGTACGTTAATTGTGAAGTTATACGTTTCATAATACCCTGAGGATGATTCTGAAATAGAATTGAAACACTGGACATCCATCCTCATGGATAGCGTTAAGTTGTCGCGAGAATATCTCGTGCACTTAAATTGGATAAAAACACTCCTCCAATCCCTGTGGACTCGATAGCTCAACAGGTAGATCGGCGGACCGGTATCCGGAAGGTGCGAGTTCAAATCCCGCTCGAGTCAACATTTTTCAGTTGACTTCGGCAGTGTAGGTTAATTGTGAAGTTATCGTTTCATAATACCCTGAGGATGATTCTGAAATAGAATTGAAACACTGCACATCCATCCTCATGGATAGCGTTAAGTTCTCTCGCGAATATCTCGCGCACTTAAATTGGATAAAAACTCGCCTCCAATCCCTGTGGACTCGATAGCTCAACAGGTAGATCGGCGGACCGGTATCCGGAAGGTGCGAGTTCAAATCCCGCTCGAGTCAACATTTTTCAGTTGACTTCGGCAGTGTAGGTTGATTGTGAAGTTATCGTTTCACAATTCCCTGAGGATGATTCTGAAATAGAATTGAAACACTGCACATCCATCCTCATGGATAGCGTTAAGTTGTCGCGAGAATATCATGTGCACTTAAATTGGATAAAAACTCGCCTCCAATCCCTAACCCTAACCCTAACCCTAACCCTAACCCTAACCCTAACCCTAACCATAACCCTAACCCTATCCCTAATCCTAACCCTAACCCTAACCCTAACCCTAACTCTAACCCTAACCCTAACCCTAACCCTAACCCTAACCCTAACCCTAATTCTAACATTAACCCTAACCCTAACCCTAACCCAGACCCTGACCCTAACCCTAACACTAACCCTAACCCTAACCCTAACCCTAACCCTAACCCTAACCCTAACCCTAACCCTAACCCTAACGCTAACCCTAAACCTAACCCTAACCCTAACCCTAACCCTAACCCTTACCCAAACGCTAACCTAACCCTAACCCTAACCCTAACCCTAACCCTAACCCTAACCCTAACCCTAACCCTAACCTAACCTAAAGTTAGACCGGCCGACCGGTATCCCGAAGGTGCGAGTTCAAATCCCGCTCGAGTCAACATTTTTCAGTTGACTTCGGCAGTATAGGTTAATTGTGAAGTTATCGTTTCATAATACCCTGAGGATGATTCTGAAATAGAATTGAAACACTGCACATCCATCCTCATGGATAGCGTTAAGTTGTCGCGAGAATATCTCGTGCACTTAAATTGGATAAAAACTCGCTTCCAATCCCTTATGACTCGATAGCTCATCGGGTAGAGCGGCTGACCGGTATCCCGAAGGTGCGATTTCAAATCCCGCTCGAGTCAACATTTTTAAGTTGACTTCGGCAGTGTAGGTTAATCGTGAAGTTATCGTTTCATAATACCCTGAGGATGATTCTGAAATAGAATTGAAACACTGCACATCCATCTTCATGGATAGCGTTAAGTTGTCGCGAGAATATCTCGTGCACTTAAATTGGATAAAAACACGAATCCAATCCCTGTGGACTCGATAAGTCAACAGGTACATCTGCAGACCGGTATCCCGAAGGTGCGAGTTCAAATCTTGCTCGAGTCAACATTTTTCAGTTGACTTCGGCAGTGTATGTTAATTGTGAAATTATCTTTTCATAATACCCTGAGGAAGATTCTGAAATGGAATTGAAACATTGCACATCCATCCTCATGGATAGCGTTAAGTAGTCGCGAGAATATCTCGTGCACTTAAATTGGATAAAAACTCGCCTCCAATCCCTGTGGACTCGATAGCTTAACAGGTGGATCGGCGGAACGGTATTCCGAAGGTTCGAGTTCAAATCCCGCTCGAGTCAACATTTTGCAGTTGACTTTGGCAGTGTAGGTTACTTGTGATGTTATCGTTTCATAATACCCTGAAGATGATTCTGAAATAGAATTGAAACACTGCACATCCATCCTCATGGATAGCGTTAAGTTGTCGCGAGAATATCTCGTGCACTTAAATTGAATAAAAACTCGCCTCCAATCACTAACGCTAACCCTAACCGTAACCCTAAACCTAACCCTAACCCTAACCCTAACCCTAACCCTAACTCTAACCCTAACACTAACCCTAACCCTAACCCTAACCCTAACGCTAACCCTAACCCTAACCCTAACCCTAACCCTAATCCTAACCCTAACCCTAACCCTAACCCTAACCCTAACCCTAACCCTAACCCTAACCTAACCTAAAGGTAGAGCGGCGGACCGGTATCCCGAAGGAGCGAGTTCAAATCCAGCTCGAGTCAACATTTTTCAGTTGACTTCGGCCGTGTAGATTAATTGTGAAATTATCGTTTCATAATACCCTGAGGAAGATTCTGAAATAGAATTGAAACACTGCACATCCATCCTCATGGATAGCGTTAAGTGGTCGCGAGAATATCTCGTGCACTTAAATTGGATAAAAACTCGCCTTCAATCCCTGTGGATTCGATAGCTCAACGGGTAGAGCGGCGGACCGGTATCGCGAAGGTGCGATTTCAAATCACGCTCGAGTCAACATTTTTAAGTTGACTTCGGCAGTGCAGGTTAATTGTGAAGTTATCGTTTCATAATACCATGAGGATGATTCTGAAATAGAATTTAAACACTGCACATCCATCCTAATGGATAGCGTTAAGTTCTCTCGAGAATATCTCGTGCACTTAAATTGGAAAAAAACTCGCCTCCAATCACTAACGGTAACCCTAACCCTAACCCTAACCGAACCCTAACCTAACCCTAACCCTAACCCTAACCCTAACCCTAACCCTAACCCTAACCCTAACCCTAACCCTAACCCTAACCCTAACCCTAACCCTAACCCTAACCCTAATCCTAACCCTAACCCTAACCCTAACCCTAACCCTAACCCTAACCCTAACCCTAACCATATCCCCAACCTAACCTAAAAGTAGAGCGGCTGACCGGTATCCCGAAAGTGCGAGTTCAAATCCCGCTCGAGTCAACATTTTTCAGATGACTTCGGAAGCGTTCGTTAATTGTGAAGTTATCGTTTCATAATACCCTGAGGAAGATTCTGAAATAGAATTGAAACACTGCACATCCCTCATCATGGATAGCGTTAAGTTGTCGCGAGAATATCTCGGGCACTTAAATTGGATAAAAACTCGCCCCCAATCCCTGTGGACTCGATAGCTCAACAGGTAGAGCGGCGGACCAGTATCCCGAA
>JASJOG010000127.1:260000-262500 GCA_030142905.1 Heliopora coerulea
CAAATCCCGCTCGAGTCAACATTTTTAAGTTGACTTCGGCAGTGTAGGTTAATTGTGAAGTTATCGTTTCATAATACCCTGAGGATGATTCTGAAATAGAATTGAAACACTACATATCCGTACTCATGGATAGCGTTAAGTTGTCGCGAGAATATCTCGTGCACTTAAATTGGATAAAAACACGCATCCAATCCCTGTGGACTCGATAGCTCAACAGGTAGATCGGCGGACCGGTATTCCGAAGGTTCGAGTTCAAATCTCGCTCGAGTCAACATTTTTCATTGACTTTGGCAGTGTAGGTTACTTGTGAAGTTATCGTTTCATAATACCCTGAAGATGATTCTGAAGTAGAATTGAAACACTGCACTTCCATCCTCATGGATAGCGTTAAGTTGTCGCGAGAATATCTCGTGCACTTAAATTGAATAAAAACTCGCCTCCAATCACTAACGCTAACCCTAACCGTATCCCTAACCCTAAACCTAACCCTAATCCTAACCCTAACCCTAACCCTAACCCTAACTCTAACCCTAACACTAACCCTAACCCTAACCCTAACCCTAACCCTTACCCTAACCCTAACCCTAACCCTAACCCTAACCCTAACCCTAACCCTAACCCTAACCCTAACCCTAACCCTAATCCTAACCCTAACCCTAACCTAACCTAAAGGTAGAGCGGCGGAGCGGTATCCCGAAGGTGCGAGTTCAAATCCCGCTCGAGTCAACATTTTTCAGTTGACTTCGGCAGTGTAGATTAATTGTGAAATTATCGTTTCATAATACCCTGAGGAAGATTCTGAAATAGAATTGAAACACTGCACATCCATCCTCATGGATAGCGTTAAGTTGTCGCGAGAATATCTCGTGCACTTAAATTGGATAAAAACTCGCCTTCAATCCCTGTGGATTCGATAGCTCAACGGATAGAGCGGCGGACCGGTATCGCGAAGGTGCGATTTCAAATCACGCTCGAGTCAACATTTTTAAGTTGACTTCGGCAGTGCAGGTTAATTGTGAAGTTATCGTTTCATAATACCATGAGGATGATTCTGAAATAGAATTTAAACACTGCACATCCATCCTAATGGATAGCGTTAAGTTCTCTCGAGAATATCTCGTTCACTTAAATTGGAAAAAAACTCGCCTCCAATCACTAACGGTAACCCTAACTATAACCCTAACCCTAACCCTAACCGAACCCTAACCCTAACCCTAACCCTAACCCTAACCCTAACCCTAACCCTAACCCTAACCATATCCCCAACCTAACCTAAAAGTAGAGCGGCTGACCGGTATCCCGAAAGTGCGAGTTCAAATCCCGCTCGAGTCAACATTTTTCAGATGACTTCGGCAGTGTTCGTTAATTGTGAAGTTATCGTTTCATAATACCCTGAGGAAGATTCTGAAATAGAAATGAAACACTGCACATCCCTCATCATGGATAGCGTTAAGTTGTCGCGAGAATATCTCGTGCACTTAAATTGGATAAAAACTCTCCCCCAATCCCTGTGGACTCGATAGCTCAACAGGTAGAGCGGCGGACCAGTATCCCGAATAAGCGATATCAAACCAAGCTCGAGTCAACATTTTTCCTTTGACTTCGGCAGTGTAGGTTAATTGTGAAGTTATCGTTTCATAATACCCTGAGGATGATTCTGAAATAGAATTGAAACACTGCACATCCATCCTCATGGATAGCGTTAAGTTCTCTGGGGAATATCTCGTGCAATTAAATTGGATAAAAACTCGCCTCCAATCCCTGTGGACTCGATAGCTCAACAGGTAGAACGGCGGACCGTTATCTCGAAGGTGCGAGTTCAAATCACGCTCGAGTCAACATTTTTCAGTTGACTTCGACAGTGTAGGTTAATTGTGAAGATATCGTTTCATAATACCCTGAGATTGATTATGAAATAGAATTGAAACACTGCACATCCATCCTCATGGATAGCGTTAAGTTGTCGCGTGAATATCTCGTGCACTTAAATGGGATAAAAACTCGCCTCCAATCCTTTTGGACTCGATAGCTTAACAGGTAGAGCGGCGGACCGGTATCCCGAAGGTGCGAGTTGAAATCCCAGTCGAGTCAACATTTTTCAGTTGACTTCGGAAGTGTAGGTTAATTGTGAAGTTATCGTTTCATAATACCCTGAGGATGATTCTGAAATAGAATTGAAACACTGCACATCATTCCTCATGGATAGCGTTAAGTTGTCGCGAGAATATCTCGTGCGTTTAAATTGGGTAAAAACTCGTCTCCAATCACTGTGGACTCGATAGCTCAACAGGTAAAGCCGCGGACCGGTATCCGGAAGCTGCGAGTTCAAATCCCGCTTGAGTCAACATTTTTCAGTTGCCTTCGGCAGTGTAGGTTAATTGTGAAATTATCGTTTCATAATACCCTGAGGAAGATTCTGAAATAGAATTGAAACACTGCGCATCCATCCTCATGGATAGCGTTAAGTTGTCGCGATAATATCTCGTGCACTTAAATTAAA